>BSBN01001591.1:0-185000 GCA_027924645.1 Cunninghamia lanceolata
AGTTATGCAAACTAGTAGAACCTAACCTACCCTAATCTACCAAGGAACAAAAGAAGGATACTTTTAATAAACAAATTGATCATTTTAGTAAAGTACAATAATTCCTTAGTCCATTCGATGAAGAGTCAAGGTTTAAAGAAATATCTAAACACTCTTATAATTTAAAACAAAGTACTAGTAGTACATCTAAAATCCCATAATTCTAGGTACAATTTCATTTACATGCAATAAAAAGACTCAAAAAATATCACAACTATATCTACTTTAATAATCCATAACCAATCAATGTAATCCCATATGTTATTCTAAAAGAATTCTTTGATGATTTTGAAGAAATTTTACATCTATTATAATAGTCCACTATACAAAAATGACAATATATTAGCAATTGTAACCCCATAAACATATATATTATCCCCTTAAACTCTTAGATGTCCAACTATGCAGACATCTAGATCATGAAGAATATTTCAGCTAGACAAAATCTTCTCCAAAATTTACAAAACAATGAATGACATAGACTTTAGACTTGATTTACAACACTTTATTCCAAAGATTACACTAACTAGAGGACACCTATATATATTTGGCCTTAATCCTAAAGACTACAAGCAATCTCAAATTTGGTAAAGATCTTTGCTCCTAAAAGAAACTTGTATATAACTAGTCAATCATCCCTAGATAAACTATGCATTTGACACTTGTAATTTGCACACCATTACATAAAGTATGGTAACTTGAGGTGTGTTAGATGGTTGAGGTATGAGTATATTCTCTAGTTTGAATTCATGTGTGAAGTATGGTTTTTGACTAAACTACATCATTAGGGATAATAGTTGATATATCTTTGGTCAAATACATTAGTTTTTTCCCACTTTGAAGAGGTTTTCAGTCTTGCATATGGTAAACCAACACATTGAAGCTTAGTGACAATTTAATTGAAGTTCTCTTGTGCATAGGATATGGTTTTTTTCTTGAGATAAGTTATGTTTATTCGTTTCTCTTTAATTGTACTATATTAAAACCTTAGGAAATATTCCCCTTGGCCTAATAAATCTGAAAGAAGGAGAAGCTACTCTTTCTCATGAATTGGACCAAAGTTATCCTTTCTTGATCATACGTTGCAAGTATGATTGCTTAAGCTAAATTTCATAGTGGCTAAAGGTATGGCTTATCTTTAGGTTTGAGTAGCCAATAGTTTTAGGGTTTAAGGTTCATAGTTTATAGTTAAATTTTAGTTTTAGGGTTTATAGTTCATAGTTTTAGGGTTTATAGTTTATAGTTTTAGGGTTTATTGTTCATAGTTTTAGGATTTATTGTTCATAGTTTTAGGGTTTATAGTTAAGTTTAGCATTTTAGGGTTTATAGTTCATAGTTTTAGGGTTTTTAGTTAAGTTTAGCGTTTTAGGGTCTATAGTCCATAGTTTTAGGGTTTATAGTTAAATTTAACAATTTAGGGTTCATTATAATTTTAAAAACAGTAAAACAAAAATCTTAAATTTGTAAATTGTAAACCCTAATCACTAAAAATACAAATCATAAAACTTAAACCCTAATTTCTAAATGTAAACCTACAATTATCAAAAATACATACAAAAAACATGTAAACCTACTTGGAGGTCTTCAAAAACTAAGATTTTGGCGGGAGGAGGTGGCAGATGTGAAAAATTGGTCAAAAATGTGGTGGCCGGATTTTTGCAAATGAATACATGTTCTGCTTCTTTCTTCTCGTTGTCTTGTTTGTGGGGGAAAAATGAGCCCACGGGGATTTTTAAAAAATTAAATATGTTTAAGAAATGGGTACCCATTTTGGCTCAGGCACTCGTTACTAAACGGGCACCTGTTCCTATCGGGATTTTTTTTTTGCCCGCGACTTCCCCTATATGTGGACCCAACTTCTTGCGGGAACCCCTATGATAAACTAAACCAAAGGATTAAGACACCAAATTACTCTTTCTTTTAATTCATTATATTAGGGTGAAGATATGGGTTAGGTTTGATAAGGAGACATTCTTATCACAAGTCTATTCATAATCATTAGCTTAAGAGTTGAATACATACATATCTTCACTAAGATCAATTTCTAATTTATTAATTCATTGACATAAATAAACAATGATAGGTGGTAGTTCCTTCTAACAACGTAAGATCTTCCCACCATAAGCACTCTTATCATTAGTGAACTAAACTTAGATATTACACATTTAAATGCACAAGTGGGATAGTGTTAAGAAGAGTAAAAACACATCTCTTATTCAAACACAATGTGAAAGAATACACAGTCATGGTTTTCTAAATTAGGTATATTCATGCATTCATTGCATATATATGATATTATAAAAGAGAGAAAATAACAATCTAACTATGTAGGTTCTTTATCCAATTAATCATTGAAACCAATAATAAGAGAAGAGATGATATCTTCCATTTAACATAAGGTAACAACACAACTAGGAGGATAATAACATTATAAATTACGAACATAATTACTTTCTTAGTTACAATAGGGTGGGGAAGTGAATTCATAGTAAACCTCAATGTTCTCTTGATTCAACCTAGTAGTATGTCACATTGAAAGACTATTATTCATATTCATAATCAATATCAATAATGAGAGAGAAATACAATAAGTGTATCCCTTTACTTACTATCTAAACAATCTCATTTTTCAAACAAGAAAAGCGGTAGGAACAATATATTTAAGCAATTCTTATAAAGGAATAAATTGACAAATGGAAATTTGTACCAAACACTATAAAAATATCTCTAAAACCTTCCAAAAATTAAAATAGCGTTAGAGAATCCCAAGTGATTTCCAACAATGTAAAAAGTGATGGAATAGAAAATATTTAAGGGACTACATGACAAACTTTTACAAAACTACAACAAAATAGTCCGGTAGTTTTAATCATAGAGAATGGTATACACAAGATTGAGAGATAAAACTTTAAGATAATTAAAAATACTTATTTAAGAACAACATATATAAAAATTGGGCCAATCCAAATAACTATTCAAGAGTTATGGCCATAACGCTATTGTCCCCTTGCTCAAAACAATGAATTGCTCATTGCTCAAAACAACGAATTGCTCAAAGAGAGAGAGTGCAAAAGTGAACAACACTTGTCTAATTCACTCCAACCTCACCCCAAATAATATTAAGAGAAATTATAGATTCTTAACAATGTATTCAACACCAACCTTAGGTTTTTAAACTTTAAAAGTATTCAAAAGATAAAAAAGAACAAATTCTCATACATTGGCAAGCTAATACAAGCTAAGATGAATGCATCGTAAATCAAACTACCACCTTTACACACATAGGTTTGGGTGAATATTCTATACACCATTCAAATACAATAATTTACAAGCAATACAACCAACCAATTAAATCTCCTGAGAATATATTTTTAATTTTTGGCCAAAATCACTATTCATAGGTGACAATGGCTTCCTATCATGCAACAAAGGATAACATAATTGTATCCACTTAAGAGTTGGTGGATAAATTTTAATTCTAATGAATTCAATCATTTATGACATTCCAAAAATAACATACAACTTCCATTTCTACAATTTACCAAAATGAAGCATAATGATTCAAATCAATTTCATTATAATATAGATTTATAAATTAATTAATATGTTCAAGTATATGCATTTTTAATAACAATAGAGATAACATGAATAATAAAATATTGAAGCAATGAATATGATGATTTCTTTCTAAATAAGATCTAGTATGTCAAGGATCTTGTCATTGAAACTCCTTCACAATAGAAAAGAAGTGGCAATACACTTTCCACTTCTTCTGCAGCATCCCAACCTTGGACCTGAGAACATCAACCTCCTCAGCCGTTTTTTCACACTTAATTATTACAATTATAAGTTGGGGTTATTTTTTTATTTACAATGAAAATAATATAGAAGTAGATAAATAGAAAATGCATTAAAATATTGTAAGTTTGAAGAATAATTACACATTATAATAACAATAACATATTCATAATTAGATCATATTATACAAAGGCGAAAATGAAGAATGGGGAAAATGGAGAAGGTGCAAGTGTGAGTCTCACTTTAGTAGCAGGCCAATTTTCCTGGGCAGTAGAGGCGGATAAGGAAATCCCCCTCAGGAAAATTCAAGAAAAGGCACAGAGGGAAGAATGGCGTTCGAAGGAAAATCCAGTCAAGGAGCAAGAATCAATGAGGAGACCAGGAAAGGAAATTGCTCGGGAGCAGAATTTTCAGAGGAGAAACCCTAGGTTTTCCAAAATCTTTGTAGAAGGAACCAAAAGAAGACCCTTCCCTCCAAGGGGAAATTTCTGGGGATTTGGAAAGGGTGGCGACGGTAAAAATTATTTCAGGACTAAGAGCAAGCAGTCAATGGCAACAGTGTTGAATTCGAAACTCTTAGGGCCTTCGATTAAAAAGCTGGAAGACTTAGGGTTAATTGTCAAATGGTTCGGATGGCACTTAAACAAGGAGAGTCTGGAAAATTGGTGATAAGAGAAGTGGGGAGAAGAATTCAGCTTCAAAACCCTAGCAAAAGGATTTCTCCTAGTAATTTGTCCTTCGACCGAGGTGAGAAAGGAGATCTTGGAAGGAATTTGGTTGATGGATGGATTTGGGTTCTACATTTGCAAATGGGAATTAGGGTTTGACCCTTTGAAGCATCAGATGAAGTTTTCGCAAGAATGGTATGAACTCCCCAATCTTCCTGTGGAGTTTTGGCAATCGAAAATTCGAGAAGAATTAGGAAATTGTTTGGGGCATTTCATCTATGCGGAGGAATGGGTGGAATATTTCAGTGGTATGAATTTTGTAAGAATTTGTGTAGAAATTAAGCCAAATAGCTCCCGTTGGTAGAATCTGGAAATTATCACAAAATGGGGTCAATTGGATCAACTGATGATCTTAAAGCAGAAACCTGCGAGACGTTTTCTAAAAACCCTAGGATGGAGATCTTGGGATTCCCCTCAGGGTGTGGAAGCTAAGGCGAACCAGGAAGAAGTTGGGGCAGAAGAGAAACAAGGCTCCCAAGGCAAAGTGGAAGGTTCAGTTAATTCAAATAGGATAAGCAAGGATCATCAAGAGATCCCAGAGAAGGTAGTAAATTCAATCAAAGTGGAACAGGAATCTGGCCCTAGAGTTTTGAACAATGAGTTAAATGAGAAAATTGGAGAAGTATTGCTCTAGATTGACAACAATTACGGGATGGATAATCTAGATTATCTACTGGAGGTAAGCAGGGAATTAGTGGCTCTAGCATAAGAAGCCAAAGAAGCATCCAAAGGAGAAATGTCTGATGAAGATATGGAATCTATCTGGGAAGAGCACGATGATTTCACAGAAGCAGGCTTAGAACCTGAAGCAAAAGAATTATTAGAAGGCTTAGGGGACCAACTGAAACTTCTGATCTGTCAGAAGGAAGCAACCAGGTTGTCCTCGGACTGTGGGGATACTAAGAAGCGAGGAAGACCCCCCAATGTGGAAAAACTCAAGATAGATGGAGAGGCAAGTGGTCAAAAGAAGATCTTGGAGATGTTGAAAGTAGGGAAGGGTGGTTCCCTTCCTGAAGGAAGATGAAAATCATAACATGGAATGTTAGGGGCTTAAATGCCCCTAACAAAAAGCACCTGGTGAAGCTTCTCTTGGAGGCTTCTCAGGCTGATATTTGTTCAATCCAAGAAACAAAACTAAACCAGGAGGAGGTTGATATTTTGAGCAGACAGCTAGGTTCCTGGAAGTTACTGCGGTTAATGGGGTTGGTCAAGCTGGAGGTCTGATTACGCTTTGGTGACCCAATAAAGTTGTTTTAAACAAAGTAGAAGGGAAAAGCAGATGGCTTGCCTATAAAGTCAGAAGTTTTTCTTCAAATCTTAACTTTCTTTTGATCAATGTGTATGGACCTAACTCGTGTATTGAGAAAAGGGAGGCCTGGAGAGAGCTAGAGGCATTATTGGCTTCAAGGGAGTTTGATTTATTTTGCATTGAAGGAAACTTCAATGCTATCCTTCATTCAGAGGATAAGAGGGGTGGAGTAGGAAGGAAGCTTCAATCCCAGGTTGATTTTGAAGAGTTTGTAGATAGTAATCATATTCTAGAGATCCCAATGGCTAATGGAACCTATACATGGACTAATAGAAGGTTGGGCTTCTGTGCAATAGCAGAAAAGCTGGTCAAATTTTGTTTTAAAGGAGATCTCAGAAATTTTCCCTTCTCTTTGGAAAGTAAAAGCTTACCCTTCTCTGGATCTGACCATTTCCTTGTGTTGCTAGAGATTGAGGGAGAGAAAAAACACATTAGATGTCCATTTAAATTTGAGAAAATGTGGTTCAAGGACCCAGACTTTTTGGATTTGCTGGAGCTTTGGTGGAAGGAGGATTAGGTGGTTGGTTCTAAGATGTTCATTTTAGCAACAAAGCTGAAATAGGTAAAATGTAAGATTAAGGAATGGAATAAGAATCATTTCAAGAATATCTTTGAAGAAAAAAGGATTTTAAAAGAAGAATTGGGGGCCTTGAACGAAGAAGTATTCAAGTCAGGCATGGATAATGTAAAGTTCCTGAAAGAAAAAGAGCTTCTCAATAAGTTAAGCTCAATCCTTGAAAAAGAAGAGATTTTTTGGCGGCAAAAATCAAGGGAATTGTGGCTTAAAGAGATAAAAATATGAAGTTTTTTCATAACTCGACTCGGGCCAGACGGGAGGCTAACAAAATTTCTATCATTAAGCTTCCTGATGGGAGGCTTTGTGACACGCAGGAAGAAATTTCAGCTGCAACGGTGGAGTTATTTCAAAATATTTTAAATGAGAATGAAGGTTCGACTCTTAATCAAAGGTATTTTTTGGACTGCATTCCAAACTTGGTTTCAGAAGATCAGAAGAGGATGTTGTTCAATAGATTTTCAAAAGAAGTTAGGATAGCTCTTTTTCAGCTTCATCTAGACAAGGCCCTGGGCCTTGACGGATTTCCGGCAGCCTTCTTCCAATAGAGCTGGGGAATTGTTGGGCCCGATGTTGTGGCGGCTATAGAGGACTCAAGGGCGTCAGGGATGGTGCTCAAGGAGATTAATAATACCTTCATTGCATTGATTCCGAAGAAAGAAAAGCCAGAGAGATTGGAAGACTTTAGGTCGATATCTCTATGCAACACAGTTTACAAGATTTTGGCTAAGGCAATTGCTAACAGGATAAAGACACTGCTGCCTAGCTTAATCTCGGAGAAGTAAACAAGCTTTGTCTCGGGTAGATCAATTTGTTATGGGGTCATCATTGTGTAGGAAGCATTGCATTTGATCTCTAAGACAAGGAAGCAAGCGATGCTCTTGAAACTGGATATCAAAAAGGCCTATGATAAGGTAAGATGGAGATTTCTATTTAAAGTTTTGGAAGCCTTTGGTTTTCAGAAGGAATGGCTAGACTGGCTCTTCAAATGGATTTCTTGCCCAAGATACTTGGTTCTGGTAATTGGGACTCCTGAAGGCTTCTTCGAAGCTTCTAGAGGAGTCCGGCAAGGGGATCCCCTATCGCCTTTTTTATTCATCTTGATGGTGGAAGCTTTAGGAAGAGCTTTGTCAAAGACAACAGAGTTAGGATTGATTAGAGGAATCCAAGTAACCAATGGAACAACTCCCATCACTCACCATCAATTCGCGAATGATACCATGTTGTTAGGCCAGGCAGGGATAATAGAGGCAAGGGCTTTCAAATTCATCCTCCAGCAGGATTCAACCACCTCTGGGCAAGAGGTAAGTCTTGAAAATCTAAAGTTTTTTTCTTTTTTACAGATCCAGCGTTAGAAAGAAGAATAATACAGATTCTAGGATTTAAGCAAGGCAAGTTGCCTAGCAAATATCTAGGACTTCCTCTGGCCTATGGGGTGCAGTCTGGGAAATTATGGGACCCTTTGATTTCAAAGATTGAAGGCAGACTCTCTTCTTGGAAAGGTAAGTGACTTTCCTAGGTGGGCAGACTCACAATGATTAAAGTAGTTTTAGCAACAATGCCAGTTTACATGTCTTTATTTCCCCTCCCAGTAGGGGCGGGCAAAAAGTTGGTTCAGAAAATGAAGAATTTCTTCTAGCAAGGAACAACAGACAAAAAAAGGACCCCTTTGATAAGTTGGGAGAAGATCTGCAGATCTAAGGAGGCAGCTGGGCCTAGAATCAAAAAGCTCAACTTACACAGTACAACTCTGGGAACAAAGTTGGTTTGGCAGATTTATGCTAACCAAGGCCTCAAGTGGGTGAAGATTATAAAAGCCAAATATTTGGATGAAGGGGAAACCAGTATTTTTAGCATGTGCTCTTTGCCAAAAGGGTCAAGGGTGTGGAATTACATTAGTAGCTGTAGAGATTTAGTCTTGGACTATCTCTCTTGGGATGTAAGAAATGGGCATACTGCTTTCTTTTGGGAAGACTCCTGGAGTGGGCTGGGTAAATTGGAAAACTTGGATGGTCTTAGACATGTCAAGGACGTTACTTCTATTCATTGGGGTAGGTATGTCAGGGATTATGTGGAATTTCATCCTAATAATGGGATAAATGAATGGAGATGGAAAGATGTGTGGCAGTTGGGCATGAGTTTAGCTGAAACCAAAAGCCTTTGAAGATGCTATCAAGGATCGTAGATTGAACTTCAGAGAAGGCAGGGATGAACTGAGATGGATTGGAGCAGCATCAGGGGCCTACAATGCGAAGGATGGGCACATAATTCTAATCAAGAGGCAGGAAGAAGCTTTGGACTTACCGAGCTTTCTTTGTTGGAGCAAACATTGTCTCCTGAAGGCCAGTAGGTTTGCCTGGGCAGCAATTCAAGGGAGAGTGCTCACAACAGATAGGTTTAAAAAATTGGGTTTCAATGGCCCTTCAAGATGTGTGTTATGCAAGGCTAAAGAGGAATAGGGAGATCATTTGTTCGTGACCTGCCCCTTTGCAGCAAAATGTCGGAATTGGCTATGTGAAAGACTAAGCCTCAGTACGGCCCTTCCAAGAGTTCTGTTAAATCTTTTCATGAGTTGGCCAACTCTTTTCAAGAATTCAATTTTTTCCAGATTGTGGTGGACTTGCCCTTCTCTCCTTGTTTGGGAAGTGTGGAAGGAAAGGAATCGCAGAATCTTCAAGGATACAACAACTCCCTTCTGGAACTTTAACAACAAATTGGAAGCTAAGATCGTGGAGGTGGTGAACTCAAGGGTGGATCAGGGTGCAATTCCAAGTCTTCCTTTTCGGGGTGGGATGCACTCATGCGTCAGAAATGGAGCGGGCTTAGGGTCCCGCCTTGTCTCAACCCAAGTAACCTTGGTCCTAGATTGAACCGAGCAGATGTCAAGTGGCAACCGCCAGAGCTAGGTTGGTATAAGCTCAATTTTGATGGCGCTTCTAGGGGCAACCCAGGGTGTTCAGGTGCAGGTTGTCTGGTATCGGATTGGGAAGGCACAGCTATAGCAAAATTGGTGCAGCCTTTAAGTGAGGGCACTAACAATATGGCGGAATTGCAGGCAGTAAGGTTGGGTCTCAATTTGTGTTTAGATCTCAAAATAAAAAAATTAATGATTGAAGGTGACTCGATGATTAGAGTGAATGCCCTGAGAATAAGAAATTGTCAGAATTGGAAACTACGAGCTCTCTTGGAAGAAACTTTGGAAGTCCTTAACCTCTTTCAGGACGTCACAATCAATCACATTTATCATGAAGGAAACTCAGAAGCAGATTGCCTCTCAAACCTAGGAGCGGATTGGACGTGGATTAAGGATATTAGCCGAGTGGGTGGTAGGGCAGATGCCACCTCCCAATGCTGAGGGGACCATCTCGGCGGGGTCTACAGGGCTGAGGTGGAGTTTAATGAGGAGAAATCATTTCCGCACAATGTCGGTGGCAGTTCAAAGTTGGAAAGGATAGCCCGCTGCTCTGGCGATCTGGAGATTCGGAGATAGGACGCACGTGACAGGTTAACAAGCGTGAGAGTGGTCAAAAATTAGGCCAGCTTCATTTCTTGGAGCGTTGGATGGAAGTTGAAGTGAGCTGGCGACATAATGGGAAGTTAATATGTTCGACTCCATCATTTGAGTTTAAGGTCGGCTTTTGTTTTATAGCTCTCAGCTCATGGTTATTCACATAAGCTCTATATGGTGATTCCTCCTCCTCCGATTATCATCCATCTCCTCCCTATGTATTACCTTGAGTGTGGCGGTATGGAATCATTGATTTGTCTTTCAGTAAAGGTTAGGCAAATGGCATTCAAAGGGGAAATAACGGAGCAGAGGTTAAGAAGGGTTCTGAGGCATAATGATGCCTTCACTATCAAGGCAACAAAACTCATCCTTGGGAAGAATTTTGTCTCTGGAAGTGAAAGATTTCGTGCGGATTCAGACATTTCTTCCAGGGAAGTAGGAGCGTTGTTGGATGTCTCAACTCCTAAGGAAGAGGTGAAGGACCTGGTGCAGCGTTTATTCAAGTCGACCTTTCTGGAAGGGCTTGATGAGGTGTTAGCGGCGGCTAAGAGAGGACTTCCACGGCCAAAAGATCTGTATAAAGCCAACCAGCTAGGGGTGGTGGTTGAATACTTCCCGTACATTCTCGACATCAGGGGTGCAAAACTGGTAGTGCATAGAAGCAGGGTGCGTAGAGGGAGGGATTTCCTGACAAAAATGCTCAATTTAACTCCAACTAAAGGCTTTGAATGGGTAAGAGAGTTCTGTGACTATCTGTTTGAAGAAGGTGAGATCTGAGATGCCCTAGCTGGTTTATGGATGGCGGTCGGTGCTACTTTTCTTTGTTTCTACTTTTATGTCTTATACGTTTATCAATAAGGTTTTGATGATGAAAATAGAGCCAGAAGATAATTGTTCAAAGCAGGAGTCTTTTGTAAATTCTCTGTAAAAATCGCACAGTATGGATGTCTGGGTCTGGGTCAGGAGTTTTGTTTTCCTAGTTTTATGTTTCAAGTTCAATTGATTTATAGTTTGGTTGGCCTTGCGTGGCTTGTTGATCAATTTCAGTCTGGGAAGGGACATGAATATCTGAATTTGCAATGGTGGCATACACATTGTATTTTTTGAAACTTTTATATAATATAATATCTCTTACCAATAAAAAAAAAGATCTAGATTGTCAAGAAATTTCTCCCTTGTGGATCTTTTAGAATCTTACTCGATAGGGCACGTATTCAGGCAAGCTAACTCGTTGGCGGATGTGTTGGCAAATGAGGTCGTAGCCCAAGGGGTTAGGTGGAAAGGGTCTTCAAATTTGGGCACGTGGGCTAGCCTGGCTGGTTTGGCAGAGGTTGGTTAAACGATCACGAGTAATGGAGTTGTCTGAAAGCCGGTGATTTGGTTGGTACTGTGATCATTACGGCGCGGTAACGTGTCTTCTCATTTCTCTTTACTAAGGATAGGCTTGGTCAGGAAATCATCCTAATATAACAGGGTGGATCTTGTGCTTCTGGTTCGTCGACGCAAAGGTGTGATTTTGAAGGCTTTCATAGTGTCATGGCATGCCCAAATCCCTGCATCATCCTTCCTCGATTGGCAGCTCTCCTGGGAGGATGCGATGGTCTTTCTCTATATATTGCCTGTCAGAAAAATGGCTTGGCGTCGGTGAAGGGTTGAAGCGGGGTTGTGTTTAGAGTGGTGCTGGTTGGGCGTAGTTGGGAAGCCATGGTGGTTGAAGTGATGGTTGTGTGTAGGTGTTACAGAATATCGGCGGGAAGAGGAGAGTTAAAGGAAGATATTCTAGAACCTTATGAAGCCCAGTTATCTCATCTTTTTAGACTGATCTAGGGCTAGGTGTTATTACTGTGTTTTCTTGTACTGAAGTCTCTGTAGTTTGCAATGTTTGAAGTATGCTTTGTTTGAGCATTTTGGCTTGGCCATTTTTGGAGGTTTTTTTTGGCCGAGCAGTATTCCTTCAATGTATGTAAACTCTTTGCTATTAATAGATGTGTGCTACCCACTGAGGTAGCAATTTGCCTTGGAAAAAAAAACTAGATTGTCAAATACACATTTTAGAAAAATATTTCTTACCCTCAAAATGAGGGTTTATTAAATAGACTTTTTGGATTCAAGAGAAAGTTCCAGAAACTTATGTAAGGCCTTCATTATGGTTATTTTTTATTCTTCCATAAATATGCAAAAACAAAGCTTTACATCCAAGCCAATGGACATTTGCTCACCTTAAGGCCTTCATTAAACATATGGTTATCTTTTATTCTTCCATAAATCTACAAAAAACAAAGCTTCACATCCAAGTGAATGGAGGTTTTCTCACCTCCCAACCATAGGGCTTTCTCACAAGTCCACCCTTGAGCTAAGAGGCCCTCATAAAAACCAAGTTCACAACATAGAAGAGAAACAAATATACAAAATCACAACACCCATAGGCTTACACATCACATATAAATCTTAGCAAGATTCATAAAAGAAGGGAGAAGAGGGGATGCTCTTGAACCTTGGGAAAAATGATAACCATAAATCCACACAACCAAGTATTAATAAAACATTCACCACAACATTATCCATTTTCCATCCATATCTAATATCCTCCACCACAACAACTATTCCACGCCCATATCCAACACTTCAACACACCCAACACAATACCTCCATATCTCAAGAAAACACATAAGGCACTTAATGCCAAAATTTCTTCATAAAATATATATTTCTCCATCACGTAAAAATATATAAGGTAATCAATACCAATATTCTTTCACAAGGAATGCACAATTTTCCCAAGGGAGGTTCCACATCTCTCTCAACCCCACACATGGGTTGCTTTCCATCTAACTGGAAGAGAAAAACCTAACATAGTACACCCTTCACAACACATAAAATCAAAACAATCCAAAACTTCCAACAAAACACATCACAGTAATCAACATCTGAAACACATAATAACATCATATTTGACTTGCAAAATACAAAGAGATTTTTAGAGCCTACCTCTAATAGCTTCCAAATATAATAGAATTACTTTCTTGTTGAAAACATTTTGAAGAGCCTCCTGCTCCTCTAGAGGAAATCTGATAGCATAACCTTATAGAAAATAAAAGAAAACCAAAAATAACATATAAACTCCACAAAATCCAAAACCACTATAAGGATTTATATGGGTCCAAACAAGGTCCAAAAATACTATGGTAGGAATTCCCATGACCCACACCTATTTTTAACTCATTAATAGCCATTTACTATCTTTAGAAGATGCTCTATGACGCGTCATAAGTGAGTCAAAATTCTTAGTCCACTTTGTAACTCCCTTTACCACACTTAGCTTGGTAGGATTATATAAAAATAAACCAAATCTCATCACATTCATTTCAAGGAATTTTGAAAATACTAAATCTTGTTCAAATCTCAAAATTAATGCCCAAACAAGTGCCCATCCCATAGGTATTCACCCTAGGGACTTATTTTCACTTAAATAATGAAGAAACGACACTTTTGAGACCTTTTAAAATCTATTCTAAATTCAAATCTAAGAATTGACAGAAGGATGACTCAATCCAAGATTCTCACACATACAATCATATAATAAAATAAAAATTTAAATTCACATAGACACTTTTATATTTATAAAATATTTTCACAATGAAGACCTTAGTCTCCTCATGGGCTAAGGTCAAAGTGTCACTAGGGATTCACAATAAAGGTTTCTAAAGGACTTTCAAAGTTTTCCCATTGGCCATGGAAATCACTTGCACACTTGTAAACATCAATAATAGCCAAAGCATCAATAATAAATATTTAAAACATCATATGTTATAAGAAATTCATAATCTACATAATTATCACAATTCAAACAATAATCATAATTTAAATCTTAATTATCACAATTACACACACAATCGCTTTTATAATATTATTTATGAATTTCTTTCTAGATTTCACCAAGTTCACACATCCTCATTTGAATTATTACCATCAATCAAAATCAGATTAAATTAAATGTTCACCATAACATAATCAAAATCTATACTCATAATTAACTCATAGTAATAAGGAGAGAATGTGTAATCATAAATCCATCATATATATAATGTGAATAAACTCTAATCATCAACTAATTAAATCATCACATTAGTCTCATGAGAATTAACTATTCTAGGCATAGTGTAATTATCCATACTAATCAATGATTATAAATCAAATACAAAGCATAAATATGCAATTCCATGAGTATCAAGATCAAAATAAATCTATTAGGTGTGATTATAATTTTAGAAAAGGGTGGGCTTCATATAAGGGATTCCCACATTATGTCAAATCCTTTAATGGCTACCTCAAAGTTTGAGAGATTAGAGCAACTAAGCTAGATCACATCTAGAAAATGTTTGCTATAAATATTCAATTTGAATCCATTGTCTACTGGTGAACATATAACTCTAATAGCTCCACACCTAACCACAATATATAATGACTTATACTTGTGCATCACATGTGGAGATGGTAACTCATGAAGTGAAAAGAAGATCAAGACATTATCTTTTAGTATTAGTTGCAATATTGAGGCTAAGCCCCTAGGAGTAAGAGTAGATGAAACAATTGTGCACCCTAGAATGTCCTTTAAGATGTTATGATTTTTCAAGGAAAATACCAAATCCCAAAGGGGTATTTTGGTGGAGGTATTATGAGAATGATCATGTGTATCATACCCCATGTTTGCATGTCTGGGTGTAGAATAAGTTGGTGGTATAACTAAGGCATGAAAAGTTGGAATAGAATTAGGCTTAATATGAGATATAAAGCATGGAGAAGTTTAACTCTTATTACATGTAGAAAGAGTATCATAGGTTATAATTATGACATTAGATGTACCTTCAACATATGATGTATCATTCTTAGCAAAAGAAGGTTCATGTATGTCGTGTATCTTCTCTAATGTGTATCATGTATAGGTATATCACAAGTGATGGAAGAGAGGGAATCATCATAAGATTAATCACTACGATAATAATCATAAATGGGCAATCCCAAATCAACAAGTATAACATTAGGTATGGGCAAAAATGTCTTAGCAACATGCATCTACATTGCTACATTCTCCAAGTAAAAATGAGTCAAGAAAGGCATATGGAGGAGGATCCATAGATGTAATAGAAAAGTTATCATGGCTTCTAGGTATCATATCATATGGGTCAAGATCTCTAGTTATATCAAGTATATACACGATGACATAGTTAAATCACTTTCATAGTTCACAAAAATGTATCATCATAAGTGTGGTGACACAAAAAGTGAATTTGGTAAGGAAAGAGAAGATATACGATGGTGAGACAATGTAAATGACAAAGGATAATGAATCACAAATCAAATAAATCAGAGCTATATTAAATCTGAAAACAAGTGTAAAATGTAAACTATAAGGCTAGGGAAAGGGATGGGCAGGGTAGGTAAAAGATATAAATGTAAAGAAGCACCAAACCCTAAAACTTAGATATATCAATGAAGCTTCAAGATGAAAAAGGGGGATCAGCTCTAAAAATAAGATGTAAAATCAAAAAAATGTAGATCTGAAAACCTTAATGAGGATGAGAAACCTTAGGAAAGAAGATAGGATCGACTGCCTTAGCTAATCCAATAACATTCATAAGTGTAAGCACAATTAACTTAATCTAAAGTAATGACAAAATCTAAGTGCTAATGTATCCTAAAACAATAAATGCTAAAGTAATGGAAATAAATGCAAATAATAAATGTACTTGTCTCTATGACTAAAGAATGAACAAAGTCTAATATTGGCATTGAAATTTGTCTTGGGATCTAAAATAGAATGCCCCAGCCTAAATTGTCATGTCCCCATGTTGATGAGTTGTAATTGACTCGATTATGTACTACTCATTTCAACTAAATATATAAATAGCGCTAAATTAAATAGCATAGATTTAATATATATATATATATTAAATATCTAAATATTAGTAATCATAAATATATTAGCTAATATAAACTAGCTAAGTAAACAATCCATATCCTAAGACAAGATTGTGTGCGATTCATAAAACCATATATCCATACCAATATGATAATGATAAATACAAAAGCACGTTTGGAATGAAGCCGTCCACATAAAGGCAGTCGATTAGTCTTTGAAGCAATGCATATAAAAGATCAATGATCCTACAGTTAGCAAAAGGAAATAAATTAATATAAAAGTCAATAATTCCCTATAACCAACTACAGGAAAACAAACAATGATATTATAATACATTTTAAGAAAATGAGTGAAGCAATAACTACAGCAGTGATAATATTCAAAAGGGTTTGAGTTAAGGTGACGTCCCCATGAAGGGAGGCAACCATTGGGTGAAGAGGCAACATTCCAAGGAATATAAAAGGGGGATCAATGGAAGAATATCGGAGGAAGAGAACACAACACAGATACAAGAAGACAACAACGATCTTTGCAAAAGAAATGTGAGCAATGATTTGTATCTATGAAGATAATTATTAAGACTAGTGAAGAGGCAGCATCAAGCAAAAGGAATGCGGGGAAAATCAGAGAGATTTCATCAGCAGTATAAAGATATTAAAGTGCAGGAAATTCCTAAACAGAAAAAGGATAAAAAGAAAATAAGACACATATTATAGAAATTAACCAGAACATTAATAGGATCTCACGTCACTGGGGAATATCAAATACTCATCAGCATTGGATCTAACATATCTGCAATCACCTACAAACCATCCATTGGAGTCAGCAATTAAGGAACATTAGAATTACATCTTAAGGCAAAAAGGTATGTCTTATCTCTCAAATGTTAATATGCATGCTTTATGAACCATAGAATGCATTTACATTTCAGTATACCTTAGATGATATATTAAATGAACAATTGTATAAGCAAGTAGTATTATAGCTATTATCAATTAAGGAATGAATCCATTAAATAATATTATGAATTTTGGGAGTAAGTGATTTTGTATTAGTCTAATGATTATACATGAATTTAATGAATAATATAGATTCCTTATGTGCATAGATATGAGAATAGATTTAACTTGAAATGAATGTTGTAAGTCGATGAATGTGATAGTTAAAATCTTTAAACAATTAAGTGTATGAAACTGTGAAAGGTATGGAACCATGAGGCACATAAATAAACATGAAAACTATGAAAGAAGGCATATGGAAAGCCTCATTATGAAATCATGGCATCTTGTGATCCATGGTGGATCACAAGATGAGAAACATTGGACAACTTTACGACACGACTCATGATCCATCCAAGAGAGGTGTTCGAACCTCCTTATTAATCGCCTTTTCGTCCATTGTAGTAGGGTGAATTAGGGATGTATATGGAACGTAGGTGACCCCAAGTGGATGAAGAACACCGCGTGTTGTGTGAAGTCCCTTGGGCCAAGAGACGAAGAACACCGCATGTAGTGTGAAGCTCTTGGGCGTATGATAATTTATGAGCTCATGATAATTGTGCTCGACGTGAGGTGACTCTCGATGGAATGAAGAATGCCGCGTGTTGCATGAAGTTCCATCGAGCCAAATGGTGAGGAACACCGCGTGTAGTGTGAAGCCTTGGGCCTCCGTAGGGATGAAATGTGCCCTAATACATCGGAACTTAGGTGGAAGACGAGGATGATTAATGAGAAGGAATCAAGAACCCAATCAAGGTGGAGCGTGGGAAGTGTATGAACAAATGATGAGTTGGAAACATTATATAAGGACATGAATATACAATTTGAATATGGATGAATAGTGATTATAGTGTTAATATGATGAAATGAAAAGAAAATGGAACTCTAATGTTCTCTTTTGTGAGTTGAATTGTGCAAGGTCAAAGGAAAAATTTGGACTCACCAGAAGGGGACATTACAAGTGGTATCAGAGCAGTCATCCTGCCATCCTGTGTGTACTATGTGTGCCTTACATGTATTCAAGTGTATTCAAATGTTTACTTTGTGACCTATGTGTATGAATTGTAACATATGAATATTTTGTGTATTACATTTGTTTGCATGTATGCTTCAAACTCATGAGTATACTTGATGACTTTGGGATGGTGGATGGGTCCACGATGTAGTATGGGATGCACCGAATCCCCTTTCCAATTATCCGACAGTATATTTATATGTATTAGTGCAAATTATGTGTATTCATTACGTTATGACTTATGTATTCAAGTGTATACTCTATAACTTGTATTCGTATGCATAGTTATGCTCCATGTATTTATGCTTCATGTGTTGACTCCATGCCTTACATCTGTATTACTTCATGCTTTAACCTTACTTGTATGCTTCCTATGTATTTATGTATATTTTTGTGTATGTTCACATATTTTACTTCATGCTTCTTGTCTGTGTATGTTTATGTATATTCTTGTGTGTATTTATGCTTCCTATCTATGTAATCTTGTGTATCTTTGTGTATTGCATCATACTTGTATGTTTCCTATTGGTGTGCTTGCTCATGTTGATGAATGTGTGTTTCTCATATCTAACATATATTCTCGATGTGTATACTTCAAGCCCCATATGTATTCATACCCATGCTACTTAGACATCCATATGTATGTTTTATGTGTATACTTCATTGAGTGTATTTGTATGCAAATGTATACTTTATGACTTTATATTTGTATATTTTGACTTTGAATGCTCTATGACTTGCAATTGTATTCAAGTGTATTCTCTATGACCTGCAATTATATTCAAGCATATGCTCTATGACTTTACAATTGTATGCTCTATGACTTTGCAACTGTATCCAAGCATATGCTCTATGACTTTGCAATTTGACTTGTATGACTTGTGATTGTATATTCTATGACGTGTATTTGTACGACTTGTGACTGTATACTCTATGAATTGTATTTGTATTTGAGTGTATATTCCATGACTTGTGATTATATTTGAGTGCATACTCTTTCACTTGTATTTGAGTGTATACTCTATGATTGTATTCGTATACTCTACGATGATTGTATTTGTATACTCTGACTTTGTATTTATACTCTGTGACTTTGTATTCAAGTGTATACTTTATGACGATGTATTCAAATGTATACTCTATGATTTTGAATTTGTATACTTTGTGACTTTGTGTAGACTTCATGACTGTGTATTCAAGTGTATACTCTGTGACCTTGTCCTTGTATCCAAGTGTATATTTTATGACTGCATGTATCTGAATTTTGAGTGTACTCCATAACTTATGTTCAAATGCACACTTCATGCCTTACTTGTATTCATGTGTATATTTCATATTCGTGCGTATACATACATGTATGCTTCATACCTTATGTTTTGTGTGCGTATACTTTGTATGCTTCATGCTTTGTGTATCAAGTGTATGCTATGTATTACACACTTTGTTCATGCTTCGTGTGCTTCGTGTATCATGTATATAAGCTTTGTGAATGTTGCATGTATTACATTGTGTGCATATAGTTCAACATGAATCTTCTCTCCTATGATGTTCTCTATTTGGAGTGCCAAACCAAAGAGCATCTTTCATCATGATATAGATAAATGATTTTCATTAACACAACCTTGACTCACCTTTGCAAGACTACTATGTCCTTTGTTATCAACGTTAAGAGTTTACAAACTATACATAGCTACACTATAATTGCTAAGATAGTTTAACCTTTATCACTCACAAATTTAGTTTTTACAAATCCTAGTATAGATATAATAATTGAAACATTATGTCTTGACTTTGAAAGATAAGTGCTAAGTTCATTCCTATGCCCTCTACTATTACTTACATCTTTCGAGACTAATACAAGGTGATTAGTGATCACAATTATAAATAACTATACCCTTATAAATGTCAAAAACATCTCAATAGTTATTTAAATTTGAGAATGTACTAGAATGCAATAGTGTCTAGGCTTGATATTATTTCTCTTTATGATAAATACACCATTAGATAGATTTTATATTCAATTCCCTATAACTAATGAAGTTTAGTCATCACACCAAATCTACCCATCATGAAGAACATGATTATTATGTAGAGAGCTAGCATTATTATATACTTATAATAAATTGTGTTCCATCAATTCATGATAATATATTTACCCTTAATATCTAAGGAGAAATACATTTAAGAATTGACTACTCTTAGTCTTATTGGGCATAACCTTGATTTATAGATATTAAACAATATCAATTACCCTAAAAATTCATGTCTCCAAAGGGTTGATTATAAGAATCTCCTTTTAAGATTCTCTTTTGATTAGAGTAACTTAGTTAAAAACTACAACAAAGCTTCGACATTAACATATGTTAAGATATATTGTGGGCCATAAACCACAAATCCTAGGATCACTCTCCACATCAATTAGTGATTAATTACACGATATTAGATCTGTTTCTCAAATTTTCATCAATCTCAAATATTGGATTCTTAATGATCCCAACTTCTTCATTTACATGAAGAGATTTTCATCTATAACACTTGTCAAATCTTTGTTGATCACAAACTTTTCTCCCCATGACATTATATAATCAATTACTCGTTAAAAAAACATGACTCTTCTTAACTTGAGGCTGATAACATATTAAGTAAAAACTACTAGATATACTAACGAAAATCCTTCATATGAGATTGATGGCTTTCCAAGTTTTGATTGCTTGAGGACAAGCAATCTTAAGTGGGGAGGCCTGTCATGTCCCCATGTTGATGAGTTGTAATTGACTCGATTATGTACTACTCATTTCAACTAAATATATAAATAGCGCTAAATTAAATAGCATAGATTTAATATATATATATATATATATTAAATATCTAAATATTAATAATCATAAATATATCAGCTAATATAAATTAGCTAAGTAAACAATCCATATCCTAAGACAAGACTGTGTGCGATTCATAAAACCATATATCCATACCAATATGATAATGATAAATACAAAAGCACGTTTGGAATGAAGCCGTCCACATAAAGGCAGTCGATTAGTCTTTGAAGCAATGCATATAAAAGATCAATGATCCTACAGTTAGCAAAAGGAAATAAATTAATATAAAAGTCAATAATTCCCTATAACCAACTACAGGAAAACAAACAATGATATTATAATACATTTTAAGAAAATGAGTGAAGTAATAACTACAGCAGTTATAATATTTCAAAAGGGTTTGAGTTAAGGTGGCGTCCCCATGAAGGGAGGCAACCATTGGGTGAAGAGGCAACATTCCAAGGAATATAAAAAGGGGATCAATGGAAGAATATCGGAGGAAGAGAACACAACACAGATACAAGAAGACAACAACGATCTTTGCAAAAGAAATGTGAGCAATGATTTGTATCTATGAAGATAATTATTAAGATTAGTGAAGAGGAAGCATCAAGCAAAAGGAATGCGGGGAAAATCAGAGAGATTTCATCAGCAGTATAAAGATATTAAAGTGCAGGAAATTCCTAAACAGAAAAAGGATAAAAAAAAATAAGACACATATTATAGAAATTGACCAGAACATTAATAGGATCTCACGTCACTGGGGAATATCAAATACTCATCAGCATTGGATCTGACATATCTGCAATCACCTACAAACCATCCATTGGAGTCAGCAATTAAGGAACATTAGAATTACATCTTAAGGCAAAAAGGTATGTCTTATCTCTCAAATGTTAATATGCATGCTTTATGAACCATATAATGCATTTACATTTCAGTATACCTTCGATGATATATTAAATGAACAATTGTATAAGCAAGTAGTATTATAGCTATTATCAATTAAGGAATGAATCCATTAAATAATATTATGAATTTTGGGAGTAAGTGATTTTGTATTAGTCTAATGATTATACATGAATTTAACGAATAATATAGATTCCTTATGTGCATAGATATGAGAATAGATTTAACTTGAAACGAATGTTGTAAGTCGATGAATGTGATAGTTAAAATCTTTAAACAATTAAGTGTATGAAACTGTGAAAGGTATGGAACCATGAGGCACATGAATAAACATGAAAACTATGAAAGAAGGCATATGGAAAGTCTCATTATGAAATCATGGCATCTTGTGATCCATGGTGGATCACAAGATGAGAAACATTGGACAACTTTACGGCACGACTCGTGATCCATCCAAGAGAGGTGTTCGAACCTCCTTATTAATCGCCTTTTCGTCCATTGTAATAGGGTGAATTAGGGATGTATATGGAACGTAGGTGATCCCAAGTGGATGAAGAACACCGCGTGTTGTGTGAAGTCCCTTGGGCCAAGAGATGAAGAACACCGCATGTAGTGTGAAGCTCTTGGGCGTATGATAATTTATTAGCTCATGATAATTGTGCCCGACGTGAGGTGACTCTCGATGGAATGAAGAATGCCGCGTGTTGCATGAAGTTCCATCGAGCCAAATGGTGAGGAACACCGCGTGTAGTGTGAAGCCTTGGGCCTCCGTAGGGATGAAATGTGCCTTAATACATCCGAACTTAGGTGGAAGACGAGGATGATTAATGAGAAGGAATCAAGAACCCAATCAAGGTGGAGCGTGGGAAGTGTATGAACAAATGATGAGTTGGAAACATTATATAAGGACATGAATATACAATTTGAATATGGATGAATAGTGATTATATTGTTAATATGATGAAATGAAAAGAAAATGGAACTCTAATGTTCTCTTTTGTGAGTTGAATTGTGCAAGGTCAAAGGAAAAATTTGGACTCACCAGAAGGGGACATTACATAAATTCTACCTCGAGATCATAAAATCATGTCTACACCATGGAGAGTTGAGCCCATGGATCTAAGTCAGACATGTGGTCACAAAAATATCATGTGCCTATGGAAACAACATGACAATATGTATAAATCTACTTTCTATTTTGCTTGAATTGCCTTTGCTTTTTCTACCAATTGAATACTTTAAGCAAGATAAACATGATTTAAGTCCTACAATCATGTTAGTTATCAACAGATAAATAAACATATAATCCAATGATGTTACATATAGAATTCTAATAACTATTATAATATTCAACATACACACATGTGTAATGTCTCATTGCTGGATAAATCTCTATTCTGTCCAAATTCACAAAACCAAATAGAACAAGCATATAAGGTAGTTAGGGCTATATTTCTTTACTTGGAATAAGATTAACTAATTCTGTTCTGGAAGCCCGCAATCACTTAAGTAACATTGCAATTTACAGTTCATTAAATAAACCTATTATTATTGCAAGGGAATCATATATTCATCATTATGTAGCTTCAAGATGAAAAAGGGAGATCAGCTCTAAAAATAAGATGTAAAATAAAAAAAATGCAGATCTAAAAACCTTAATGAGGATGAGAACCCTTAGGAAAGAAGATAGGATCGACCGCCTTAGCTAATCCAATACAATTCATACGCGTAAGCACAATTAACTTAGACTAAATTAATGACAAAATATAAGGGCTAATGTATCCTAAAACAATAAATGTTGAAGTAATGGAAATAAATGCAAATAATAAATGTACTTGTCTCTATGACTAAAGAATGAACAAAGTCTAATATTTGCATTGAAATCTGTCTTGGGATCTAAAATAGAATGCCCCGGCCTATATTCTACCTCGAGATCATAAAATCATGTCTACACTATGGAGAGTTGAGCCCATGGATCTAAGTCAGACATGTGGTCACAAAAATATCATGTGCCTATGGAAACAACATGACAATATGTATAAATCTACTTTCTATTTTGCCTCAATTGCCTTTGCTTTTTCTACCCCTTGTAATGTCCCCTTTTGGGATTGCCCTAAATCTTGCCCTAGAATCATAAATTTTACATAGGGTTGTAACTTACCAATTGAATACTTTAAGCAAGATAAATCTGATTTAAGTCCTGCAATCATGTTAGTTATCAACAGATAAATAAACGTATAACCAATGATGTTATAGATAGAATTCTAATCACTATTATAATATTCAACATATACACGTGTAATGTCTCATTGCTAGATAAATCTCTATTCTGTCCAAATTCACAAAACCAAATAGAACAAGCATATAAGGTAGTTAGGGATATATTTCTTTACTTGGAATAAGATGAACTAATTCTGTTCTGGAAGCCTGGAATCAGTTAGGTAACATTGCAATTTACAATTCATGAAATAAACCTATTATTATTCAAAGGAATCATATATTTATCATTATGCAGCAAGTTTGATTTGTACGTGAATCTCTAATTTTATCAACAGTCCTTCAACATATGGATTGGAAGAGAAATTACAATAGGATACCCTTAACCGTTCTCTCTTTCATAGTGCAATAAGGTGCCCATCTAGTTGTTCTCCCTACTTGCCACTATAACAGAGTGCCCTAAGTTGTTCTCCCTTACAGCAGATTTTCTTCCTTCCCTTTTGACATACTGTTGCAGTATATTCCCACATTGAAATCACAACTACCACCACCTTTTATATCTTACCAAAAGATATGAAAGTTTGTCTCTCTTACCAAAGAATATATCACTTGAAGGAATCGCACCTCTTCCAATCTACTCGCTGCCCCTTCAAAACAAAATGTTATCTTCATTAATGCTGCCTTCACATAAATAATCGCTCCTCTAACAGATCGCACCTCTTGCAATTGATAATTGACAAATCAAATGTAAATCACTGCCTTCCAACACATAACGCACTCTTTTTGTAACGTGATTGCTGCTTAAATGCTGTCTTAACAAATCATATATTATATTCGTTCATCTTCCAAATCGCACATCCTCTCTTGTTAATCGCATGACTTATATCCCTTTTATAACTAAGACTCTTGTTTTATAAAGTGCTGCCCTCTATTAATATAATTACTGTTCTTTTCAGGCAGATCGCACACTCAACATTGTTCATCATAAATCGCATGTATTCCCTTATTAAAGATGTTATTATCTTTAAATAAGACATCCTTTTATGCATTGATCGCTGCCCTTATATGTAAGGTCTGGGTCGGCTAGCATAGCTTCATTATTGTTTATAATTTAATTTTATGATTTGTTCTATTTGGGGGCATGGCATCCCTTTTGTTATCTAGGATGGCAATATTTTAAAATACTTTGGAAGGGTTATCATTGTCGTTAGGGGACACGTTCTCTTAGGTCAACTAAAATACATGTAAAATATTGAGGAAAGTAGATCTCAATTGTGCAAATGCTCTTAGAATGAATGTGCAAATCTACATTTGTTTTAGAGCATCAGACTGAATTGTTTCCTTAGAGGTGAATGATATGTGAATAATGCTTGGAGGATGAGAAATGAAATGAATACAACTAAATGACTTTAAATACTAACACATAGCACCAAATCATGCAAACATGTACTTAGTCAACTCAAAGGGAGAAAAGCAACAATCAGTTAGAATTTGAATTTTGAGAAAATAAGGGCTCAATCTACAATTGCAAAAAAGACCTCGGGTAGGCAAACAGTCAGATCAAGATGGCTAATGAATAAATTAGAATAAGTGTAATAAATGCATAGTTTCAGTGAATGTATCAAGGCCTACACAAATATGGATAAGAAGGGAGATAAGTGCAAGGGAATATGTGGATAGAGATGGCTAAAGGCTAGGAGAACGATCTGAGGGAAATGAGCCCAACTTCACACAAGATTGCACTATTTGTCAATATCTACATGTATTAAGACATTCTCCCAAAATGAACACAAAACTAAATGAGAAATGACACGGGTATGCAAATTTCACTATAATAAAACTATTTTACAAATCCAAATTTTGCCTCAATATCTAATTATCCCATCTCATAGTTAACATATTTCATGTTATTCAAATCTTAGGAGTTCCACTCCTCGTAGTGAAATGACATTAAACCTCTAGAAATCTCACGAAATTAAACCAAATGTTAAATTATGGATGAGAAGTTTCAGATAATCAAATGAGTATTTACTCAAATGCTATAACTCCATGAATAATTAAGTTTAGAATAGACTAAACATTTTATTATAACTACAAGAATGATTAAATTTAGTAACGAATGGACATCTTCCACACAAAAGTTCATGGTTCTCTTGCAAAAGTTTCCTTCTGAAGTAATACAACAAAGCTTTGAATTTGTGAAGTCTTCAAAACTTGACTACACTGTTGGATCTGCAAAATTGACTTTCTAAGCCAGATTGAAAGTCCAGGAAAAAATGAATCAAAATGATTTACAAGGAAAATGAATGAAGACCAGCCACACTTCCAGATCCAAAAAAAATTATAATTATACAGCTGACAATCCTACATAGTATGGATAATGGATTTGCAGCTACTCGTTTATATTGCATTGCTGTATGTAAGGATGGTCATATTTTATATATTTTGTCCAGTAGGGCCTATATTTGGTCATTGCCAGCTCCAACCAAGGCTTCATATTTCCATTGTAATGAACAACAGCTGCGTTCTCAATCTCTGAGCGGTCAACACTGGGATTATATCCTAAGCCCAAGACATGCCAAGACTTATCCAAAGGGTGGGTCAAGCCATAAAAAGTGATCAATCCAGGTGGCAAGGTTCCAAGCTTCCACAACACTCTATCCTCATTCTGAAATGTGAGAAAACACAAAAATTAGAAATCCAAAAAACAAAAATTCATAGAAAACCCTAATTAAATACTTAATATTTTTGTGAAGCATAAATCATAGGTATTCCATAAATAAAACATGCATAGGTCCACACAGACCATATTTTGCCACTTGTGATAAATTCCAGTTATATCTCGCCTTTTCCATTCTTTGAGATCAAACATATTCATCCCATATGCCCAACCACAAGCATTAGGATTGAAGTTCCTAGCTATGTGAGGATTGGAAAAATTAAGATATTTGTCAAACCGATGAAAACTTTCTCCACATGTCTCCACTGCACCATTAACCTTTCCATGAAGATCTACTGGCCAGAGTGGAGTCAAATCTTTCTGCACCACAATATCATCATCTAGGAAAAGGATCTTATCCAACATAGGATAAACCTGTGGAAGATAGAAACGGAGATGATTAAGCATTGATAAGTATTTTGGGTTCCGATATTTCAGGTTTGAAGAACCTGCTGAGAGTGTAGTTGGGTGATCCGCCCTGAAATAATACTCTTTCATAGCTGCAGATTCAAGCTGACGTAGAACCGGGCAGTAAGATGAATTGAGCCATTTAAAATCGTCAACATTTTCCACGGTTATTGCAGCTTTCCCAGGAGAATTAAGTAAAAACCACATCTTCATAGCCCCAAAATTTAACTTGTCTGTGACAAGATGAAACACATGTTTCTCGGGTTCCTGTAAAAACAAGAAGTGCAATAGAATGAGAATTCAAATGATAACCAAAAACAATTTCAGGCTTCTGAATTTTAATAGTGCCTTATAAAATAATGAGACTGATCCATCACCTTTGCATTCATGATAGTTGAATTGACAACCACTGATGCAGCCAATACATTGTCAGAGAATAGTGCATAATGATAAAGATTTGGGTTCTCCAACCTGTCTTCCTTAGGAAACTTCCGCTCTTCAAGAGGAAGTAAGTAGTACTCTATGGTCAGTCGCATGGACAGACAATGTAAACCCTTGGGAACAGTCTTTGCAGCCAGCTGACTTAAAAATGTGCTTTGCTTTTTCAAGGTCCTTACTTGCTCATCAGCAGACTGAAGCATAGCTCGTAGTTTTTTTGTTAGTGTAGCACAATCATATAACTGTTCTCTTGCCTTGGCTAAAACTTGACCCATAGCCTTGATCTTTTCAGGTGCACTGAACCATTTACATCAACCATCAGACATAAAAACTTAAATAATATGCAGCAAATTCAAAACTTGACTTCTACCTTACAAAGAGGGATATCAAGGACCACTAACCAAAGAACTTTATGGCATGATTTGAAACGCATAATGCGGTATACTTTTACCTGTGATGCAGATCAGAGTCTGTGTTAACCTCACCCAGTGCGTGCTGACTTTCTTTAATCCGTACTGTCAGATTTTGGTATATATCAAGGTTATTCCTGGCCCGAGCAATGCTTGAATACACCCTGGCCATAATAAGTTGATCTCGCATCAATCTAACAGTGGAGTCAGAATTCTCATTCTCATTATCACGCCTCCAAATGCTGTATTTTCCGAGCACGGCAGAATCTACTTCCTTGGAGCGGACAATTGCTGCATTTTCAAGCTTAATCGTTTCTTCTTCATCTTGTTGGATTAGCTCAGATGCTCTTTTCTCCCTCCTCCTTTCTCTCAATTGCTGCAGAGATCTTAGCAAATTAGGCTAGAAACTTGCAAGAGATTCATTTAAAAAACACAATGGATTCAATAAGGAGACCAAACGACAATAATCCCTCTTTTGTATGAGAATATAAGGAAGAAAAGCAAAAGAATTTACCCTCCGTAAAAGTTTCACTGGGCTCTGTTCAAGCATAGAATGATCTGCAATATAGTAGCCATCATCACCCAAGTATAGTATACATTATGTTACAGAAATTCATTATTGGCGACGGTCAAACAACAAGTTTAGCTGTAAAACCTAACCTGTGACTGCACTCTCTTGGATATTGTTCTGTTCAGCACCTGCAACACCTTCTTCAAGATCAATCGATTGCACATTGTGTTTTTCCTCCTCGACCTCATTGATGCGCTTATGCTGCAAAGCATTTTGCTCATTACCATCTTGTTCCGAGGGTAGGTTTTTGGGCTTCCGACCAGAATCTGTCTCTCTCTGCTTATAATACAGTGCCAGTTTTCACTTCCTTGTTAATACAAGCCTATAAGGGTTTCCCTTATGGTTCAGATGGAAAAGATAATAATTTATCTTTTTGCAGTCTTACCTCATCATGTGTAATATCAGAAGGCTTCTCTAATACCCATGAAGAAGACAAATCTTCCCGTGCATGAATATTTAAGCTCAGGGGTCCAGAGTCATCTATGTTGGCCGTGATGACATCAATCACCTGCCCAGTGGAAATGACAAAACTTTTCAATCATGCATCCTTACTGCTTACTCTTACTAGTGGAAGAAAAACATCTCTCAAACTTGCCTCTTTTGGAAAGAAAGCTTCAATTTGTTGTATTGCGCTCTGCTTTAACGGGCCCCCTTCCTGCATTGATGTAATGGCAGTGTATTAACTCTGTAAGATCAACCTAAATAAGGAACAGATAAATGTTGCAACATCATCCGGCTGTGTTATGATCACAGAATGTGAATGTGAATGGGTGATATGAAAGCACAAAATTTTCACATAAAGCCAATGGCAAACAAAGCATACCGTTCCAACAGATCCATTTTGAGTGTCGGCGTGATCTGTGGAAGCAAAATACAGAAAAGGAAAAGGATTAAGTTCATGGAAGATTAGAAACCCATTGCTCTACTAAGCTACAGCATTCCTCATAGATCTAGGGTTCCTCATTGAATTTGGCATTACTGATATATTTAGGTAGAGATTGAATCATTTACCAGATGCAGGCGGAGATCTAGATCTGAGCGCTGTGAGGAACAGCACAGAAACGATGACCAACATCAACACTGCCAGTCCTCCTCGTCCTCTGCCCTTTCCTCTCCCCTGCCATCTTCTCATTTTTACACCCATCTTCTTTTCCTTCCTTGCCCTCTGCACGCAGATCTCTTCTATCACACGGGAAGAAAATGTATATTATGCTCCTGGCGTTTTATATCAGTCGCTAAACCTGTGTTTGCATCGCCATGGCTAAATGGTAAGGGTTCCCCGTGGTTGTTTTCGAGAGAACCCTTCTCTCCTGCACCTCTGTTTATCCAGCAAACCCGATGTACCTTTTAATTAATTTGTTAACTCCAATAGGTAGTACGCGATGCTTGTAAAATGTGCAGTGCACGGTGGGGAGAGGTTACCCTCTTCTTAGGGCCGATAGTGAGTCACTCTTAACTTTCGAGGTCTACTTGGAGCGCCATGTCAGTCAAAGACTTAAAAAATATAGTCACGCGTGTAGCAACGTCAAGAAGTCAAAATTTTTGTTTTGAGGGTTGTCCAACTCATCTACCGCGTAGAGGACGAGGAGACGTGGAGGCATATATTTTCCAAGCCGTTTTGACGATGGATCAAGAGGACCCCCAGTGCTAGTCCAAGATTTTATAAGTACATGTTCAACATGTCGTGGGGTGAGCAAACACAACGCCACATTCATGACAAACATGTTAACATTAATCGCTTGTCGCCTCTTATTTCTTTCCCGACCCGCCACATTAACTCTGTTTGCTTCTACATTTCGGTGTATGAGATGGTGTCAGATTCCACATGATGGAGCCTTCAATGCTTCAGTACCTTGCATATATCTCTCACCCACACCCCACTATTGACCCTCCTCTTCCTAAAAGTTTTTTGCATTTTGCACCAGAACATGTTCACTTCAGCGCTCTATCGACGATGGTTTTCGTGAAAGGAATGGTTGGAAATGCTAGATGTCCACTTGTTGTTCATCTTCTAAGTGTCGTCTGCATGTCAATGATCCAAGTGAGGATTCCATGTCTCATTAAGGCAATGAACCAGCAAAGTCTTTGTGTTTTTGAGGTGTTTGTTGTCTTCCTTTCTTCTTTTGTAGTATTTCTACACTTCACTTCTTTGTATTTCTTCAATGCACATTACTTAACCACCTAGTTCATTTGTTTGTTTCGTGGTTGCTGTCACTATTTAGTGGTTTATTGATTGATAATACATTTCTTAGTTTCACTCTAATGTCCCGTTGTGAATGGAGGTTGAGGCCATCATACCTCATCAATGGAAGGAATAAAGAGTTTGTTGGGATTCAGGGTTACATAATGTCTCATCCCTCTAGGGCATAGCAACAAATAAAAGTTTAGGAGCTTGACAAAGGGAAGAAAATGAGGATCGAGGATTTGGGTGGTGATATCCCCTAATATTGGGAAGCAAAGAAGGAAAGAGAATTTTAAAATCCTATAGGGAGAAGGGGAGTAGGAGAGTAGGGATCAAGATCCTAGGGTACCACTTAACTTTAAGGTGTGAGGGTAAGGAAAAATTTGGAGACCTGATGCATAATAAATATTGGGACTTGGGGGAAACAAATACTCAAGGATCAAGACAGGGAAAAATCTAAAAGGAAAAGATGAGGACATCAAGGTTAAAACCTCAAGCTTAAAGCTTACACAATATAGAGTTAAATGTATCTTTGAAAGCCCAAACTTGAAAAGGAAGAAGGCTAGTAGGAAGAGGGGAGAGTGGATGTGTAGGGAAAGATGAAGAGGAAACCATCATATGAAACCCTAAAACTTTGATAGGAAAGGCAGTGTAGGGTTATAGGGAACATGAGAAGGTACCAAGGTATGGGAAACCTTTAGAAACCCACCCAAAAGTAGAAAATAACCCAAACAACCCCTTATTATTTTTATGGACTTTTTATAACTTTGGGCACATTACCAAGATACTATGGGATGCAAAACATAACACACAAGCACAATTTGACCATGGGGACCCATTGAAAGAAATCTATGATTGCTTATCAATATTGGGCAAAGCTAGGCCAATGCACTAAAGGGGGCACCAAACTTAGAATTTTTTTTACTATTGTGGAAACTGGTAACATTGGCTCTAGTTGGGAACCTATGCCTCTTGCAAGCATAATGAGAATCCAGACATGTCTTAAGGATGCAGACCAGAATAAACACAAGGGGCAACATGACTAACAGAAAACAAGGAAAGAAATAAAATATATACATAGAGCAAGAGAAAGCCCAAATTCTCAAGAGAAGTAGTGTTTAAGATGCTAATTGTGGATAGGCAACTCCATAAATTATCCATCTAGACTCCTAAGATAAAAAGTGTTATGACAACACTTGTCTACGTTTTCATAAGGTCCAACCCACAAGGCTTCAAATTTTCTATGTTTTACATTATCTTTAGACCTTGTATTCCACACGAGGACAATGTCCCCCACCTAAAAATCCCTCTGAATTATCTTCTTGTCAAACAAATGCTTTGTCTTTTGTTGTTACAACAATTTTCTTTCATGTGCATCCCTTTACGTTTCTTCAAGCTTAGTGAGAACATGGATCCTATGTGAGGTGACATCCTCCTTCTGCCCATTTACCTCTTGTAGCAACTTATATATTGGTAGCTCCAAACTGATGAGTTGACTCCTAGTTGACTCTTTATATGTTATCATGTTAGCCCAAATAATAAATTTAAGCTTATCATCCCATCTTTTCTTGTTTGAATCTAGTGTTTTCTAGATGATTCTCATGAGACACTTCTTACTAGAATCTGCTTGACCATTTCCTTATGGATGATAAGGGGAGGAGTGTGTTAGAGTAATCCCATATTTGGAGCATAAGTCAAAAAGGTTATGAGATCTTGAGAATTTTTTAAATAGCCTTGGTCTTTTCTACAAAGTTAGGAACAAACCTTCTAACAAAGTTGATAAGTCCAAAGAAGGATTGAATGGATTTGATTGACTTGGGTTGAAGGATAAGGTCTATAGATTTAACTCTTTTAGTGTCAATCCTTAACCCCCTCCTTGAACACTATATACCAAAGAAGTTTGCCCTCTTCCATGCCAAATACACATATTTTTGGGATTTAAGGGAATCCCATATTCCAAGCATTATTGGAAGATTAACTTTGATTGTCTACAAGGAACATTCATATCCTTGGAGTAAGCAATCAAATCATCTGAATAGACCACCATGATCTCATTTCTTAAATTGGCAAAGGCAACATCTATTTCCCTTTGAAAGGTGGCTCCTACATTCTTGAGTCCAAATGGAGTTGTGAATGTTGTTTTATGTTGATTAGGTTCCTTGATCGCAACCTAATTATATCTTGAAAAGTCATCCATCATTGGCATCAATTTTGACCCAATCATTGTGCAACAAATGATCCATGCTAGGCAATGAGTAGTTGTCCTCGGGGGATTAGATGTTCAAATTTCTAAAATATGTTGGCAATATGTGTTGTCATTGATGTCAACATAGCAGATGGAAATGTATAGACAGAATTGTACAAAGGAAGAGTTAGTATGGTCAAGACAAACCAGTCTGAGAGAAGAGAAAACAGTCTAAGTATGGGGAGATGATTCGTGTTGGGTTTGAGCATGATGCAGAGGTAATCACTCATGTTGTTGCATAGTTCCTACATTCCCACATGTATATCTAATTAGTTGGGTGTACCACACTTAATGACAAAAAGCAGAAATATCACTAAGGCATTCACAATGCACGTCCTAAGGTAGAGTCATCTTGAGTTGGTCTACATTTCTTCACAGAGCAATATTTTATCTTACAGTTCTAAAGATAACTTTACTAAGGTATTGAAATGATAAATCCAAGTTTTCAAGTCCTCATATCATTTGTATGAAAAGTTACAAAGGACAAAGTATTGATCATCACTTAGACAAAAGCAATGCAGACTGTTCTGGAGCCCATTTGCACAGGGTTAAGTTTTGCAGAGGATGAAACATGTATGGATCAGCCATTAGAAGGTGTGTGGAGACACTACATGTTCCAAGGGATATCAGGTATGATCCACATGCAAACAAATTTCATTTTCCGGTACTACATCAAGTTATTATGTTTGCAAGTAAAGTGTTGATCATAACTATCCTCTGGACTCCTGGTTATTCATGCCAAACTTTTGAATTCCTCTAGAATCATCATATAAAGGTGTGCGGATCTAACAAGAAGCATATGTTGATGTTTAAGCTCATTCCCAAAAGGTTTCAGGACTTGTATTTCACTGTAGCATCATATTTTGAGATGTGAAGTATCACATGTGATCTGGGATGCTCTATTTTCTACATATAGTCATGTTTCCTATCTTGCGGATGCATAGATTGAGTTGATACTTCAACAGTAAGGAGTATGAAGGTTGTTGAGTTCGTGTGTGATTGAATTCTTGGTCCGCATAGAGTTTTTGGCTTCTCCCCAGTTGCATGAAGATGAATAGTTAGTAGTGTTGAATAGTTTGAGCTGACTGGTTAAGTATCTAACATGTGCAGAGGATCTTGAGTAGTTTCCTTATCTTTGAATGTATGGAGCATTGATCCCCTTAATGAAGCCCTAAGGTCCGCAACAAGTTTTTCTTATCATATTGTATTTTTTGAGGCCGACTTGTGAAGAGGTACATGTTTCATCTAATGATGTTTTGATGCTAACCTAATCAGTATTTTGAAGTCATGTGGAGGATATTTATATAAGATAAATTTCATTTGTAAAGCAATAAGGTGAATGTGAACACAACCGAGCAGAGGGCAAGATATGAAGTGTGCGAAAACAATATGAGGATATGTATTGAGCAGAAGAAGCAGACTGCATTATCAACATAAGTCAGATGTGTTGTTTATAGCAATCCATACATTTGTACTACCTTTGTAAAACCTATCACAGTGGGTAGGTACTTAGGGAGTAGTAGCTTCCTTGGGTGGTAGCCCTAATAAAAGTTGTAATACAGGGAGTAGTAACTTCCTTGGATTGAAGCCCTAAAACAAAGTTGTAACATTTTTGCAATGAGCATATTATATTGTGAACTCACTGTGGTTTTTCCCTGTCTTAGGGTTTTCCACGTAAAAATAGTGGTGCCGTGTGTTGATTCTAGTGTTGCATGATTTCCTTTCCGTTCTACATGTTATTCAATTTTATTTGTTGATATATGGTTAAATTTTAGTATGTGTCGATTCATCCCCCCTCTCAGCACCTCATTGTGTTCAACTAAATATACACAAAGCCTCATGTCTCCATTTCTTTCTCACTGAGACAAGGTTGGACACCCATTTAGAATGTTTGATTGATTTTATTATGCCCTCCTCCTTCAACTTCATTCGTTCCTTTTCCATTGAAGAGCTAATGTTGGATTGATTGGCTTTTATTTTTTCCTGAAGGGCTTTATATCAGGTTGCAAGGAAATGATATGCTAAAATAGGTCCTCCTTATATGCCTTCAACTCATCATATGACCAAGCAAAACATTTCTTGAATTTTTTTAACAAGGCAACTAGAATTTGTTTCTCTATTGGTTGTAAATTCTTACCTATGTAGATCATCTTAGGAGATGCATCAGTACCTAGGTTAACACCTATACCATCTTAATTTACTAGCTTACTCCTTGTCTTGTAGCAATCAACATTATCAAACATTCTCTTAAGCACCGCAAGACCTCTAGGGATAGCATTTGTTTTTAATTGAATTATCTTGTTCCCAAATAATGTTGCTTTGCTATCCTCTATTTCTACCACAGGGTACCAATCTATTAATTGGTTGTCAAATTCATCTAAGAAGTAAATGAACTTGTAAATCTGCCTATCATCATTAAATACTTTCTAGCTATATATTATTGGGGATGCTTGGCCTTGTGAGAACCTCCACACTACACATACAATGGGGTGATGCCAAAGAGACATCAAATATTAAGGCCATGACAATAAGAGCATCAATTATAATATTTTTAGTTATGTTCAGCCACTTGATGTCAAAAGTGTCAAACATTTCTATGGTATATTACATTCCTATATGTTGTTAAGGATTACAACACACCCCTATTTTCACCAAATTGGGAACCCTTCTCTATTAAGTCATGTTGCATTCTTGGTACCCCTCTTGGTTATATGCAGTTAATTATTTTGCATTCTCATGCTTTGGGTCAGTAAAATGGTCTTGTGGTTCACCTTTGCCATTTTGTCATGTTATACACCTTGTCACATTTGTGTTTGTCACTTTGCAACACTTTTTTGCTATGTCGCTTGTCACATTACACTTGTCACATTTTGTTGTTGGAAAATGATTGTTTGTCACATTCTATTTTATTCACTAGTCACATTATTATCGTATCACAATTCCATCGCATTATCACCCCCTGTCACACGTATGGTCTTTTGTGGTCTTGTTGCATTTCATCACTTGTTCACCTTTGCCACATTCCATTGCATTTTTCATGATTTTGGTTGTCACTTTGTTTGTCGATCATATTTTTGGCCACCGATTGCATTTTTTCCCTTGGTTGTGGATTGCATTTTTTCCCTTGGTTGCGGATTGCATTTTACATGGTGTCAAAAGTTTTATTTCGTTTGTTGCATTTTGAGCATAAATTTAATTTAAGCAAATGATTCGAAACTGGCATTTCAAATTTAAATAATCGAACTATTTTAAAATATTTTGTGTTTAAATTGTGAAAATTTCAATTTTAATGCAAAATATTTTTGATTCAATGTTAAATATTTTATTTATTTATTTATTTATTTTAAATGCGCTTGGTAAACTTTTTAATGTGACCGGTGACACTGGTGCGACACACCCTCCGGCTCCACACGAATGTTTTTTCCCGAAGCAATGAACCGGTGAGGCCACAATACGGGGAACCTCATCCCCTAACAAGAACACTTCAAACCCATGAGCTCGTTGGCCCAGCGAAGGCATAAAGCCTGCGAGTTCGTTGGCCCAATGGGGGTTTGAACTCTAGTGGCCGCCATTACAACCAAGTGACTTAACCACCGAACCATGCCATTATCAACAATTTTAATATTTAATTTTAGTTGAAATTGAAATTTAATTTGGAATTGATTTAATCAATTTAACATTAAAATTGAAAAATACAATTTAATTTTAAAATTTGATATTTAATATATTAAAGAATTCAAATGTTTGAGTTATTTTATTGGGGGAGTTTGATTTCAATTTGCAAATGGCAACTTATAAATTGAATTTACAAGTTGCAAGTCAAATGGTGAAAGTTGTCGTTGTGAGTTGCGAACTTTTTCCACTCTGAAAGTTGTGGTTGTAGGTTGAAGATTGTAGATTGCAACTCTCGGAAGTTGCGAGCATCTTGAAATGCACGGTGCAGTTGCAAGTGATCGAGATTTCCCAAACCCCAGAATGAGTTGTAAAGTGCAAAAGTTTTTTGGAATCCTGGAATACACTTGCAAGTTGCTCAAATTTTCTAGATTTTGGAATGCAGGTGTAAATTGCTAAAGGGGTCTCGAAACCCGAAATGCATTTGCAAAGTAGAAAATCTTTATTTTTCCTGGACCCCAAAATGGCATGGCTTCACGTAGGGAGGCCACCTGAGGTATGATGAAACGCTTTAACTGAGGAGGTATGCAAACTGTTTGTGATAATGTCTAGGAATGTGGCTACGTGTTAAATCTCTATAGAGGACATTTGAATTGGAGTTTGTTCTGTCAAAACTATGTATTAGTTTACAAAACCTTGCTACCATGAAAGAGAAGTTTTGAAATGTCAAGGATTTAAGGAGGACATGGAATAAAACTGGCAGATGTCTCTGTGGATGAGGAGATACCAAATGAAGCATAGATGAGGTACATGAGTTGCTTGACAAAATGTGTGGTAGAATGCCTCCACGAGACACCCAACAAAAGACACAAGAATTGAATTGTTCTAACAAAATGATAAAAGGGAAATCAAATCTACACAGCAGCATTAAAGCCACAAACAACATTCCAAAGCACATAAACTTTTAACAAAATGACAAAATCAAATATGCCAGGCAAGAGGAGCACAAATTGTTTATAAAATGGTCTTAATAAACCACATGGGTGTGTGAATAAGGCCGTGGCCTTTTAAGAGGTAAAAGATGAGATTTTAAAAGCCTATTGTGGATGCATATGCGCGGCCATTAAGGGAATAAAAAAGAAGAAATGGAACACCAAATTGAGTACTCTGAAGGTCAAAACTCCAAGGACGTCTGCAGCGATATTAAAAGGACAAGGGACTGCATGAACCATTTGACAAAATGCCTCAAAGGAATGTTGTCCATAGCAGGCCGTGCCTAGCAAAGCAAAAATATAGTTTTATGGAACTGTCCAAAAAGAATATAGTTTCAGAGTAGGCTATGACTTATACAGAGAGATATGTGAAAAGACAAAATGCCAAGGCAGCTCAAACACCAAGTTACAACTCTTTCTAGGTATTGAATTGTTCGATATGATGCTTCAGCCGTGCAGTTATAGGGCATGTCTTTCCAATCTATGTGGAATTTTTAGTGAATGTTGCAGAGGGAAAATGGAGTGGGGATTGTGTAACGTATGCCCACAATACATGAAGCATTACAAAACTCCCAAGCAAGGATATTTGACAGTGTCGCTTAGAAAGCAATATGATTATTATCAATAGGGGCAATTGTATCCAGAGGGTCTGGTTTGACAAAGTTTTAAATGCAGTTTGGATGCTGACATTCTTGTAGCTGGTGAAAATACCTCACCCGGTTTTGATATGATAAGGTCCTAGAAAATCTACTTTAATGGATTTTTGCTTGAATTTGCAGAGAATGTCAATGTTTTGGATGCATATAATAGAATTGATGCACCTTTGCAAGATAATGCTTTGCTAAGTAGGATTAAAAGAGATCAGATAACAGAGGAGAGCTGCTGCAATTACATTTTCCTATTGTGTGTGCAGCTATAGGAAAAGGTATGTGAAATGTTTGATAAAATTCCAAAAGAAACAAATGAAAAGGCCACGGCAGAGAAAACACTGATTTGGTAGAGAAGGAAATTCTGCATGAATTCATGGATATCCTGCAATTGCGAAAGATTCAAAGGATATCTTAGTGACAATACATAGACTATTTAAATAGATTGGATGCATAAAAGAGTCTACGAGGATGCGTTTGGTTAAGTTGTTTGCTCAGATTGGGAATTTCGATGTGATTTGTGGCTTGCAAAGATGAATTATTTCTAGCCAAGGATTGTTTCTGACAATTTAATTTTGCAAAACAGAGATGTGCAAACTAGAGGATAATTCAAACATGCATATTTGAAGCATGACAAAGGAAAGCAAGATTGCAAACATTTTGTAATGCAACAAATTCCAAAATTTGTGTTATTTGCTAGGGAAATTATTTCGAATGAAGAAACAAATTGGAGGGAAAGTGTCGAATGTGAAGAGGCAGCCTCATGGCCCTTCACATCTCATTTATGTTTGTCATTTTGTGATCTTTCTGGAGGGAAAACTACTAAGCTTCCCATCCAAAATTGTTTATAAATATTTTTCATTTGTGCTCATTGGAAAATCCATTGGGAGTTTTGGAAACTTATGAAATTAAATAAAAACATATCCTTTTGCTTCAAATTTTCTTGTATTTTTTCCATCTCACGAAGTTTTCCAAATATCAAATTTATTTTCTCTCTGTTTAAACTTCCACGTTTTAATTTGATAGATGTTGATGAATGTTGACACTATTTATACCATTGATGCCCCACTAATTGTAAGGTGTTTTGCATGGTTGATTGAACATGTTTGTGCCCATTCATACTTGCCAATACTCACACACATTACCTTCCCTTGGAGATTGCACTGACTTAAGTTGGGATTGTGGCAATGGGTCTGATGGAGATCGATTTTGGTTGAATTCATCCATTCGCTGAATGGAGCGTAAGGAGGATTGAATGCAGATTTGGTTTTTATTTGTTTTTATTTTTCTTTTCCCTTCTCTTCCACCCCTTTTTTTCATTTTTTTATACCATTGGTAGAATATAAATTTAGTCATAAGTTTCAATTTTTAAATGGCAGAAATTTGGGGTGATTTTATGACTTTTGCATGGTTAAATTTTACAGATTTTAATGTAGTCTCACTATCACGGATTTCAAAAATTTAATCTTTGATAAAAATGAACAAATTTCACTAAACAACTCGTCAAATTCCATACGTCTAAATTCTGATTTTAAGGGATAATTTGTTTATTTAATCTATTTTAATCATTTGCAAAGCAAATTTAATGACAAAATCAATTTTAAGAAGTCACACAAAGCTGAAATAAAAAAAAATCAATATGTTTAAAGCTCATATAGGAAGTTTGCACGACTAATTGGTGACCAAAATTCACTAAGAAAACACCTAATTGAACAACTTCTAATAACTCCACGAAGCCCCTTGAATGGACCAACCAAAGCGCTCTCTCCCTAAGGGATTTTGGTGAACCTCTTAGCTAATTAACGAAGCCTCTTGAGGCTAGCCACCTTCCAAGCAGGGGAACTTTTGTTGTTCCACCTTGCATGCTTCATGGTGTATAGGTAGTTGGTGTGTCAAAAACCACATCAACACTATACATCCTTAATCTTTTTTATTTAGTTGCATATAAACCTCTAACTTGAGACACTGCCAATTCCAAATCACCATGCACAAACATTTCATACCATGATTAGAAGTGATGTTTAAACCAAGGAGCAATGCTTCATACTCAGCCACATTGTTGGTATAGTAAAAATTCAACGTAAAAGTAAATTTGTAACTTATGTTGTCAGGTGACACAAGAACAATACTTGAACCATTTCCCTCGCTAAAGCATGCACCATCAAAGTACATATGCCATACAACATTATTTTCAAAACAAGAAGGTTGTGGGTAAGAAGCAAGATCAACATGGTTGCCAACATCATCATTGTAATATCCATTAATGTTATTAGGCTCACCCTCTATATAGAGTGCCTTATTTTTTGCTTCTTTTGAGTCCTCCATAATGTGTAACATTGTTCTTTTTCCTATGCAATTAGACCTCATTTCCATGTAATGGTATAGTGGCATATGACATGTCCATCTAGATGCTACCACCTATTGAAGTTGCCCACTCTCTTGACAATACCATACCCCACTTTGCTAGACAGTCAACAATAATTATATCCATTACGAAGGATTTACGAGGGTACACAACAAGTTGCACTTCTACACCATTAGCAATTCCTATAACATTGACTTCCCTAGAATCCATTGCATAACATTTGCCATGATACTTAGAAACCTTCAACCCTAACTAATTCATAATCTCAAGTGGCATAACATTGCTTGAAGCTCCTAAGTCTAACATACAATTGTGGACCAACCACCTTCTTATCTGCAAGGAGGTGTAAATGGATCTATATTCATTTGACTACTCACATATACAATACCAAGAATAATGCTAGGGGCCTCTTAAGTCTTAGCCTCAAAACTAATATCATTCTTAGAGTCACTAGAAGAATCTACTAGCAGTTCAAATAGGGTTGGGACTATAATGTATATGATAAAGCTCTCTCCTTATGCTCAAGGATTCTAAGAATTTCTCTCAATAGCACCTAGACTTTGAGTTGGCTCAAAGCAAGGGCCATGTTAGTGGGGAACATAGTTAGGCAAGGGGATGGACAAAGGTACACTTATGGAATGTATATCAAGGATGAATGGCATAACCTAGCCATTAGCACTAATATCATTCTATTTATTTATGGCACTGCTATCTCCTTTTGTAATATCCTACTTCTCTTGTGATGCCTTCTTTATTTGATCTAATTTGACACCTACCTTAGTTGCTTTAGGCTTTTCAACATTGTTTGCTAGTATGTTTGCATGCTTAACCTTTGGGATGTACCTCTTCTATACCGACATTGAAGATATTTTACTCTTTACTATCCTTTTTGCAGTCCTATCCGTTATCTTCTGTGTAGAATTATATATTCTACTTTCCTTTGTCTATAGGTGTGATTGGTACATCTAGCCTAACAATTGTACCAATGTCATTTTTGGCATTCACCTACCTATTTCTAAGTTGATATCCACTTTGTATCTACATAATAGTTGCATCAATTAGGGCCCTATTGTCTTCATTTGAGGACCTTTCCCTTTTATATCATTAATGCATGAGTTCCTTGAGATGTGTGAAATCATGGTTTGGTAACTCATACTAACTTGAAACACTGCCATGATCATATTGAAAAATTCATCACATTCATGTGCATCAAACTAATCCACGTTATTGTCCTCGTAGTATTTGAGATTACCATCCTCATTGAGGAATTCTTTCTCTTAAGAATGCAAGAGAAACAACACACCTCATAGGATCATGGGACAAATAGTATGCTTCACACCAGGGTGAATCTTCTTGGGCATTCACATGATCATTTCTTAAGGGATTACGGGCATCTTTGTCTTGGTGTCTTGGATTTCCTTGCCTAGGAATTATTTGTTTATTAGTATACCCCAGTCTCTTAGACTAATCAATATTGTAAGGTCTATTATGCAACCTTTGGCGCTCATTGAAATGTATAGTAACATTGTTAGAAGGCAACCCTTTTTCATTTTTTGCAACCTTGTAGGATAAATCCTTCATTATGACCATTAGATTATCAAGCTTATCCTCAGCTATGAGAGGTTTACTTGAAGCAACATCTGGTTGTGAAATCTTCACATCAACCCTTTTTATATGCTTGCTTGATGCTCACATGTTGTTTTCAATATTTATTGCCATGGTGTAAGCTTCCCTCAATGTTAGAGGGTTCTTGTCTCAGGGGAAATAGCCCAACTTAGAATCAAATGCACCACAATCCAGAAAATCAAACACATTGATTCATTAGGTCTTAAGCTAGGTAGCGCCTTGATTCATTAGGTCTTAAGTTAGGTGGCACCTTTCTCATTGTCATAACAAACCTTCTATTAAGTCCACATAGGTCTCATTTACCCCCTTCTTAATGGTTGTCAACTCATGGATGGAAAATTTGTTATCTATTCTATCTCCATATTGTAATCTAAACGCCCTCACAAACTCATCCCATGAATCAATACTACTATTTGGCAAACTTTTGTACCATTATTTCGTGCTTTCTTCCAAAGACTGCACAAATAATTTCATCATGATATCTTCATCATCTATCTCATATTCACTATAACATTGATGAAACGTCAAAGGTGCTCTTCTCCAATGACATCATTATTACCTTGGAACTTAGGTACTTTCCCTCTAATTTTATTTGGTATCTGTTTAGGGTAATTGGGGATCCCATAGAAATCTATCTACCTATACATCTTCATCCCCAAGGGTTGTCTTGCTAGTGGGAATCTTTGAGCTTGTCTTTTGAATTGAGCTCTTACATTTGGATGATTATTGGGCTCTATATTATGCTGCTATTTTAGTATTGGTTGGTTAGGGACATTATGAGCATAATTTTTATTATGTTATGAAGCAAGTTGGGCATGTTGAACAAGTTGAGCTTGTTGCAATTTAATTTATTCCTGGAGTTCTTGCTATCTTTGCCTAAGGTGATCCAACAAATCTAACCCCTGATCAATTTTAATCTTTCTTAGTTCATTTTATAGCATCATGGAATGTTGTCTTTCTTGTGCTTAGTTTTACGTGAAGAGGTAGGGGAATTAGGATGTAAACTAATTCTTGTATCTCTTATGTTTGGAAGATTAGGTACACCCAAATTTTGAACATGTGTATCATGAGATCCATCCCTATTTCTTACACCCATATGCATTGTATTTCTATGTATATTATAATCAAATCTAAAAGTTCTCCTACTAGTCCCAATCATGTTGTTTGTTGAGTCATCTAAACTATAGTAGTATTGGTCCTTCAAATCAACAAATATGTTATCTCTGCTAGAAGTACTAACATCATTTCTTTGTGGAGAAGGCCTAGTAGACATACCTACATTTTTAGCTTATTAGGTAGCATGTTGCCTTCCTACAAGTTGTGCTAACACATCTTCATGTTCTTAGGGATCTCTTGAATGTCTTCCCTTCTTCATATCAATTCTTCATTGTGATTCTTGGTCGAGTTCAATTCAATAGAGTTGCCACTCTTTTCTTGGGAAGATAAAATATTTTATGCAATGATTAGCACGACCATAGAGTGAATATCACAAATCTTCAAAGGTTCCTCAAAAATAACACCACCCTATTAATTCTCAAAGTTGCAAGTTCCCAAATACTTAAAGTTATTCCCAAGCACCAAGGTGTCAAACTCAAGACAAACAACTTAAGACTTATGATTACGTAGGGACAATGATGGACTAATTGATAAGGGTGGGTAACTCCTTTAAGATCTACTAGGCCAAACAGTGTTTCCTAAGGTGTTGTATTTAAGGAATCAAGAAGAAATGGTACAAGAGTGGACCTTGAGACAAACCATATCCATAGCACACGAGACTCCAATTTGACTATCACTAAGCACCTTTATGTTGGTTTGCTAATACAAGGACTAAGTTTTTAAAATCAAAGAATAACATGAATATAACCCATTATTAAGCACCTTAGTGAAGCAAGCAATTAGGACTACACCTCTCTATCCCACACATAAGCTAGGCTCTATGCATGCAAATGGATAAGCACATGAAATTACAACACAACTAATTGAACATGCCTTAGTTATCCATGACCATGTCAGATTCCAAGATCATATGTAGTATTTATTCTATAAAGAGAGCTACTTTAAAAAGCAAAAACCAGAGGATCAAATTGCAATCAATAATTCTTACACATTAAATTACCAAATGGGGGGAGGGTATTCATTATGTATTTGTGGTGGACTTGATTTTGTAACCATCACTTGTACATATATGTTTTTTCTCTCTTTTGGAGAGGCATTTTCTTTTACTAGGTTTTTCCCCATTGCTCCTTTTATGAGAGTTTCTTGTTTGTAAATGGGTGCCTGATTAGGCCTTGTTGTTAAGACCCATCTTCATATTTCCTTTTTAACTTGTGTGTTACCTCCCTAAGTTGCAATTATGGGGGGTGTTGGTCTAAAATTATATTTACACATTGTCATAAGTTGCAAAAACCAGAGGATCAAATTGCAATCAATAATTCTTGCACATTAAATTACCAAATGGGGGGAGGGTATTCATTATGTATTTGTGGTGGACTTGATTTTGTAACCATCACTTGTACATATATGTTTTTTTCTCTCTTTTGGAGAGGCATTTTCTTTTACTAGGTTTTTCCCCATTGCTCCTTTTATGAGAGTTTCTTGTTTGTAAATGGGTGCCTGATTAGGCCTTGTTGTTAGGACCCATCTTCATCTTTCCTTTTTAACTTGTGTGTAACCTCCCTAAGTTGCAATTATGGGGGGTGTTGGTCTAAAATTATATTTACACATTGTCATAAGTTAATTAGGGAGTAATTAATTAGGATAATATTTCCTTTTATGAGCTTCTTATCCTTGTGACTTGTATCACAAGATAAGAATGCTTTTTTGATCTTACGCTTTGTCTATTCTTGACAAATGCAAGTGTATTTAATCTTTGTAATTACTTTTTGTAAGTAATGCACATGAATGTATTGATTGTAATTTGATCATGTAGTTTTTCCTTTTTGAAGCAACTCTCTTTGTAGAAAAAATATTGTAGATGATCTTGGGATTTAATAGAACATACATACAAACTTCTTGTATTACCTTGATAAGATACCATACAAAAGCTTTGTAAGGAATTTTATTACCTTCCAGTTGACAAACTAGTAAAAGATAACACTCAAACCAACAAATGTGACTAGGAGGATCAATAAGGCCATAAAAATTTCAAATAATGATCATGGAGACATTCAAACAGATGTCAAATTTGTACATTGAATCATTCCTTAAGGATTATAATGTCATATTACACCATAAGGGAGAAAACCCAAAGCATAATAATTAAGATGCCCTATGCCTATCTCAAGAAAGCACAACACTCATTTGCAACTCTTGTCTTCTGTTTAGTTTGCAACCTAGTTTTACATCATCTCAATTCAATTAAAAATTTGCATATATGTGTGTGTGTGTGTTTTTCACCATCATCAAATGGTTTTAGGGAAGTGTGTGTGTGTGTGTGTGTCTTTCACCATCATCAAATGGTCTTAGGAAAATAACCACGACCATTTGCAAGTGTACAAGTCACCCACATCTACCCACGTCAACTTCACATTGCACCATGTTCATGAAACAATACCCTTGCATCAACAACCATCTCCATTTGTACAAGAACCATATATTTGAGAGGTCCACATGTACATAGAGGCATTGGAGACCACTTGCTACCTTCATATTTTTATTTGAGGTCATTAATGGAATTCTAGATCATGTGGTAAGGTAGGTAGGATTTTTCAGCTTGTCTAGTAAGGGCCTCAGAAAGTCCTGCCAAAGCGAGTGGATAGGGAAAAACATTTCATAGGTCCAACATCAGGGATTCAAGAATTCAAATGCTCAAGGGATGCAAGGTAGCTAGAGGGGACTAGGGAATTAGGGAATAGGGTGTGGGAATGTCAAGAGTACATGGAAAGAAAAGTCTGACGACCTGGGGAAATAGAATGGAGAAACAATGGGAGCCCAAGAATCTGAGGAATGAGATACCTCAATGATCAACACTACAAGGGGAATGAAGTTAAGCAAAAACATTGGAAGTCTACAAGTAAGACTTGGAGTGCAAGGGAATGTGATTTGAGAAATTAGAATATTGAGTACCATTTGAATAATTTTCATTAGGTATGTTGGAATAAAATGTTTCAAAGTCCTTGGAGGAGGAAACATGACTGAGGGTAGGAGTCAATAAAAGGGGATATTGAATACCATGGGAAGAAGTGCAACGGGGGATGGGAAATCCTAAAGGCCTGAGGAGAGTATGTGAATGAAGTGATTAGGATTGGAGAAATTGCATACCCAATGCTTGGAGGAAGAGGAAGCAGGGAATGGGAATTAGAGATAACTGATATTGCTACACATGAGGAAGAATGAATAAAGAGTCCATCAAGATTCAAGGTTTTGGGTTACATGATATTGCATGCCTTTAGGGCATAGTGGCAGAAAAAAAGTTTAGGAGATCAATGAAGGGTAGAAAATAGGGAACAGGGGAGTTGGGTGGCAATATCCCCTGATATCAGGAAGCAAAGAAGGAAAGAGAATTTTAAAATCCCACAAGGAGAAGGGGAGTAGGAAAGCAAGGTTTGAGATCCTAGGGTACCACTTACCTTTAAGGTATGATAAGGAAAATTTTAGATGCCCAATGGAAATCGAAACTTGGAGAAATAAATACTTGAGGATTGGGACAAGGAAAAATCTAAAGGCCCTAGAAAAGATGAGGATGCTAGGGTTCGGACCTTAGGCTTAAGGCTTATGTAATACAAATAAATGACTTCAAAATCCCAAACTCAAAAAGGAAGAAGGCTAGTGGGAAGATGGGAGAGTGGATGCACAAGGAAAGATGAAGGGGAAACTAGCATAGGAAACTTTAAAACTCCAATAGGCAAGGCAAAGCGAGGTTTTGGGGAATAGTAGGAAAAGGTATCAAGGTATGGGAAACCCCCAAAACCCACCCAAATTAGAAAATGACCTAGATAGCCCCTTAGAAAAAATTTAAATGTTTTGCATCTTTGGGAAAATGACAAAGATACTAGGGGATGCATAGCACAACACATGAGCACACTTTGATCAAGGGGACCCATTGAAAGAACTTTTATAAACGATTATCAATAATAGGCAGAGATAGGCCAAAGCACTAAAGGAGGCACCAAGTTTAGAAAATATTGGATTATTGTGGAAGGTGGTAACACTATCAATAAGATCACTATCAAGTATAGGTTTCCACTACTACACATGGATGACCTAATGGATTGTTTGAGTGAGCCATACTACTTTTCCAAGATTGACCTCAAAAGTGGTTATCATCATATTAGAATCCATGAAGGAGATAAGTAGAAGATAACTTTCAAGATGAAAGATGGGTTGTATGAGTGGTTGGTTATGCCCTTTGGATTGGCTAATGCACTAAGCACCTTCATGAGGTTGATGAATAAGGTTTTGAAACCTTTCTTGGGTAATTTTGTTGTTGTGTAATTGGATAATATTTTGGTATTTAACGAAAAGAGGGGGAACCATCTTGAACACCTATGGCATGTTTTGGAGCAACTAAGGAAGGAAAAGTTGTGTATAAACCTAAAGAAGTACAATTTTATTCAAAAGCAGTTAGTATAATTGGGGTTTGTGATATCTTAAGATGAGTTGAGAGTGGATCCATATAAAGTAAGGGAAATCATTGAGTGGTAGGTACCACAAAACACCACAAAGGTTAGGAGTTTCCTTGGGTTAGCACTTGTTTCTACTAAAAGTTCATCAAAAACTTAGTAGGATCTATGCACCACTAATGCATTACATGTGGAAGGGTGGATTTGAGTGGATAATTTTTGCAAGCATTTAAATTTTGACCTATTGAAGAAGAAGGTAATGGAGGCCCTAGTTTTGGCACTCCCGAATTTTGAGAAGGTGTTCTAAGTGGATTGCGATGCCAACAATAAGGCTATCCATGTTGTCTCGAGCCAAGAGAGTAAACCCATTGCCTATTTTAGTGATAAGTTGAATGAGGCTAAAAAGAAGTATCCAGTTTATGATCAAGAGTTCTACGCTATTGTTCAAGCCTTGCAAAAGTGGAGGCACTACTTGTTATTGAGAGAATTTGTTCTATATAATAATCACCAAGCATGACAATTTATTAATAGTTAAGCAAAGATAAATTAGAGACATGTGAAGTGGGTAGAGTACCTGCAAGGGTTTTCCTTTGTTCCAAAGCATAGAGTTGGTGTAACCAATAAGGTGGTATATGCCTTGAGCAAGAGACAAACATTATTGACTACCATGATAATAGACTTAGTGAGAATGGAGATGATGAAGGGTATGCATGTTATAGATTTAGCATGGAGCCATATATTGGAGATAAGGGTTCTTTTGAGGATTTATTCAAGATAACGCAATTGTGTATACCACAGAGCTCCATGAGAAGGAATCTCATTAGGAAACTACATGGTGGAGGATTTGAAGGGCACTTTAGTGTGGCCAAGATATTGGCTATGTTGGAAGAATAGTATTATTGGCTTGGTTTGCATCACAATGTTAGAAGATTTGTGCAAATATGTAGAATTTATCAAATTGTGAAGGATGTTGCTTAGATTACTAGATTTTACAAGCCCTTGCCTATTTCAAAGAAGCCTTGGGGAGAGCTTTCCATGGACTTTATCCTTGGATTGCCACAAACTTAAAATGTTAATGATTCTATATTTGTAGTTTTGACAAGTTTTGAAAAATGGAATGTTTAATTCCTTGTCAAAAGATGAATGACGCTTCCAAGGTTGCATATCTATTCTTTGGATAAGTAGCGAGGTTACATGAGCTATCGTAGAGTATCACCTTAGATAGGGATACTAAGTTCCTAAGTGACTTTTGGTGCATGTTGTGGAATAAGTTCAAGACAAAGTTAAACTATAGTTTAGAATACCATCCATAGATAGATGGTTAGATAGAGATTATTAACAAAATTCTAGGAAAACCCCTATGAAGTTTGATGGAGGACAAACCGGTGTAGTGGGATACTTAGTTGACACAAGCAAAATTTGCATTTAATAACTCAGTGAATTGGTCTACTAGCAAGATCCCCCTTTAGATCGTGTATGGGACATATCACAAAGGTGTTAGAATTATTAGAGGTTACTAATGGAGGGTGCACTAGTGTAGATGTGGAGAATTTTGCATAACACATGAAGGAGGTGCATTCACAAGTGTGACAATAGTTGCAAAGGAATAATAATAATTATAAGGCAAGTGTTGATGAACACAAAAGAGAAAAGACTTACATGGAGGGAGAATTGGTCATGGCACATTTGAGAAAGGAAAGGCTTCCTTAGGGAACATGTAATAAATTGAAGTGAAAGAAGCTTGGCCCTTGCAGAGTATTGCACGAGATTTTAGAGAATGTGTATGAAATTGAACTACTAGAAGGTTTAGACATCACACCAATGTTCAACATAGCTGATTTGTATGAGTATCATGAAGCCAAAGGTGTAGAGAAGGATATTTGTAAGTGCATACAATTATTTGGTAAGAGCATTTAATAATTGTAAAGGTTTTCAATTTGATGAGTTATTAGTTTGACATTAGGGTTATGCTTGGGTGACAATTGCCAAGTGTCACCTTTTTGTTTGAGGAGGATGGATGACAAGGCTTTTCTTTACTTACACCTTACTTATTGATTTGGAAGGGTTGCTTGTTTTTAAAATTATTATTCAACTTAAGGCTTATAGTTTGTTGGGGGAGTTAAAAGAAAAGAGAAAAGAGAAGGATAACTATTGTATTTGCAAGATTGGAGGTGGAAATAGGGTCTAAGTCCTCCATTTTTAAGAAGTATGTTTATTAAGGAAAGCTCACATGCTTGTCTAGTATCATTTTATTATGTATACACTTCATTCCCAAGATCTAGTTTACCTTCCTCCATTAACTATATCCATTGCACAACATATCTTGCCACATAAATTCTTAGTAGTATTTGTTAGTCACAATATATAATCCAAAATCAACATTTAAACATTTAACCAAGCCATCCACATGTGTATTGCAAACAACCACAATAGGAAGTGAAACACCACAACCTCGCATAACATAATAAACAAGGTCAACTTGAATGGAATAGAAAATATAACATCATAGAAAACATCTAAAAAGAGGTAAAGTGGGGGATGCTACATCCTTCCCCTCTCGATGGAATGTTGGTCGTAGCATAACAAATAAAGAACCATAATCATAGAGTATCACTATAAGGTTTCTCATAACAATGTAGCATAATGTAAACTCAAGAAAAAATATGAGAATACTCCTTGTGAAAGATGTCCTCTTCTTCCCAAGTAGCACCTCTCTCCAAACTCCTCCCATAGAACCTTCATCGATGCGTCTAGGAGTATCAAAGATCTTAAAACCACATAATGTTGGATCAGTTGGTTCTCCCTTCCAAAGCCTTTTGTATATTTCTTGTTCAAGTCTATTATTGAGGTTATCCAACTGAATGATTGCAATGTAAGCCTTAAGACAAAGCATATCAACTTCTTGAATTTGCAATTCCGATGGATCTTTCTTTTCCAAATATGCCATCATTTCCACATAAAGTGGATTATTTTCAATTGGCTTAATATTTTGGCTGCATAAGAACCAACAAATTAGCAATCTCTTCATTACTTTCATTGTTACATGGATCATAGGATTCTCCATTTAGATAAATGCTCATGCTGATATCTTTAATTCATATTTAATTATATCCTAGTTTTAGAAATAACCTCATTGATTGAGCATCCCTTTGCTCACAAACATTTCTTTTATTTATTTCATCACTTCGAACATCATCACGAAACTTATCACCACATACTTGAAAATCATTAATTGGATTTTCTTTGTCACACTTTTCTTTGAGCATACCAGCATTGTCGATTATAATTTCTTCAAAATTGAGTACCATTGGATTTTCAACCAAATTCAAGGTACATTGTCACTCATTATTTTCTTCCATTTTGCTAGTTGGAATATGGTCATAAAATTCTTCACTCAATGCATTAAAATCATGTTCATGTCTTTGACTCTCTAATTTTGGACTTACCAAGTCTTCTTCTTTTTTAGCTTTAACATTGAATATATCCTTCCTTAAGAGTCATATCCAATCTCACAATTACCTCTATACGTGTAATTTCACCATGCTCAATTGTATTATGTAAGTGACATTCATTATGTAAGCTTTACTTGTTTAAAAGTACCTAGAAATCCAAGATGTTGAATATCTTGGTTTAACTTTTCAATTGCCTTTTGAATGTCCAATTCAAAGCTCGACATGGCTTATTGGCATGATTCATGGCTTTCAACATCTCCATTTGTTGGAATCTCTTTACTCACAATTTTCACTTTATTGTGATATTCTTCTTTTGTTGCATAAACTTACTTTGGATAACGTGCCATGAGAGCAATAGTCAAAGAGCTTCATGATGTTCAACTGTGGTCAAACACATGGTCTAGAGTGTAATAACAAGTAATGGAAGAAGTAGACTAATAGTATCTCAAGAGGTGAGGTTAAATTATACGAACAATCACAACATATATTTTCTAATGCACAACAACAATAGCCTTTTTAGAATTATAATACGAAATTTCTCATCTTGACACATAACCAAATAAATTTGTTAGCTCTTAGTTTCATTTAGTATGAAAGTTTTTTGTTCTTTATCATAGTAAGGTAATTACAACAAATAATATTTACCAAAAAAATAGATACCATACAGCATTTATTATTAATTCTACTTTCAAACAAATTGCTTTGGTAGGGAGTCCCAAGACTTAAATTTGACAGTCGACCTTGCCTGTCAAGCAATTTTTTTATGACAGTTATCTATTCAGTTGTGCCCTTCAAATACTATGACATGTCTTAGTATAAGTAAATCATATAAAAATCAAATATATAAATCATCATAATTTGATATAAATTTTGACAGTTTGTCCAAAATCTCTCCTTTCATATGATACAATCTTTTTCAAAATTCGATTGTATTTTACAGCAAAAATGCCTAAATACAGCTATACAACTGTCAAATTTAGGCCATGGTAGGGACTACTGGCTGCATGATCCTTGTTATTGTTTCTAAGAGGTGCATGTTTTCCCTTACAATAAGTCGGTTATAAAGGTAACGACTAATTGAAAATACTCAAAGTGGTGATTTGAGCGATTAATAAATACGGGAAAAATATGCAAAATGTGCATCCAGAATGCTAGATAGACGTTGCCTGATTTGAGTATGAAAATACTGGATGTAGTGAAAAATCCCACAATGATACAATATTTAAATTAACTGTATCTCGTTTCAGGGAAACAGATTTGCAGACAAACATGCAAGTCACGACAAACTGTTTACAAATACTTCCAACACCACTTTATTAAGTCATGATAGATTTAGAACTTGTTTCTAAAAAACATTTATCTCATGTAAATCAAGATGGAGAGGATACTGGGTAGAAACAATGGAAGAAACATGAGGTCTTGAATTATTGCTATTCTCATCATCTCAGTTTTGTAAAGGAGGTCAGAAGCTCAATCAGCAAACTGTGTGCTGAAACCACAATTAGTTACTCTAGTCCAAGGACCACCTTTTGTAGGGATGGTTGTGATTATTAAGTGATCTAAAATTTTGATAAGAACAATGAAATGGAATTTTACAGCCTTTCAGTATTAACGCAGATGGCTGAAAGGTTATGGAACAAGGGTAAGGGATCTTCTAATTAATTTTCTGGTGTAGCCTTTCACAATTGTAACTCGGCACCATCTCATGATTCCTTAGATCTAACCACTCCTACATCAGTACTACTGTCTGTGGGAGGGCTTACTGGCATAATAAGGTTCCCATCTGATTGTGCCATTGGAATATTGCTTTCTGTGACAGGGACATAACGGCCTTCAATGAATCCTTGTTCATTGAGCGCACTTACAAATCTATAGGTTACCTGCAATTTGAGTGGGAAAAAACTAAGCAAAATGCCTAATGCAAATAAAATAGACACTAAAGCATAAGAAGCAATCTTCAATAGGCTTTATAAAGGTACCATACCTCTGGTTTTTTCTTTAAATTGTCGGACACAGCTCTGGACATTGCCGACAATTTTCCTTCCACTAACTTGCTCTTCAAATCCTTCTTAACAAGTGGAGTGAATTGGCGATCAAGAGAGCGTGCTGCATAAAACCAAGCTATGACTATAACAAGAAGAATGCCTCCAAGATATGGTGTTGAATTAGCAAGTGACCCACATCCCAATATAAGGACCTGCTGAATGAGTGCACCTCCTGACTTCCCAAGTGGATTGCAGACCACATCGATTGCAGCTTTCCCCTTCACCTGTTCAATCAATCACTGGAAGTTACCAAAATTTATAGGGGAATACATGCAATTGTGGCATACAGAAGTGATTTCAACAAATAGGAAATTAATTTGACCTTTGTATCTTCATCAAGAGGAATGTAAGCCATTTCTTTGCAAGGATCAAACAAGCTATACTTGGCACTTTTGCTGAAAATATTTTGCGTGGCTCCAACATAGACTGCTGCTAGTAATGGTGTAGTTCCAAATTGTGCTAGAAGTGGAGAGAGTGAATCGCTACCAAGCACCAATGAAAAGAATGCCACTCCTGTCACAAGCAGCACTGCTGGGGTTATGGTAGCTGCGACACCCCAACCATATTTTCTGAATATATATCGGCTTAGCAGCATCATGCTGAAAGTAACTATTCCAGTATATGTGGAGAAATCCCCCATGAATGCTGAGTATTCATTGGGACTTGGATACTTCATTCATGATTGGAATCATCAACAAAAATGGAAATTAGATTCTCAAAGTGCAACAGAATTGCAAAATAATAAAGCATATAACAGCAGATCCCTTCTAGTCTATAGAATTCAATGTAGCCTAAAGATGCTCTCAGAAGATTTGAAATGTGAAAAGATCAACATTAAGTAATTGAAATAAAACAAATACTGAAATGCTATGGATTTTAGATTGGAAACAGTATTCCCAATCTAATAAAAGTATAACCAATGTAAGAGGCAAATTCAAAAATACAGGAGATGATCACATCAAAGGATAAACACTTGATATATATTTTTCAAATGAAGGCACCACGTAGAATATAAATATGATCAGAAATAAACCCCAGTTATACCTGCGCCTTAAGTTTGGATTTCCATGTGACTTCCACCAGATTTATGCTTATTCCATAAGCTACCACAAGAGTTGCCAAGTCTCGCACATATGTTGACTTCAGCAAAAATTTTGCACTTTCAACCATTCCCAGCTTGGGTTTTTCTTTCTGCATGCATATTACAACCATCAGGTGAAAATACACTTCACTTGATGGTGAAGTTGAACCTCAACAAACATGTATTAAAAGCAACCATAACATTTTATCTTCCATATATAGGCCACAACACTCTACCTTTTTCCTTGCTTCTGCCTTTGGTAATGTTGGATCATTTACCACATATTTGTTTGTCCACCAGTAAATCCCAGTGATTGCAAATCCCAATAAAACTACCAGGCTCATCATTCCTTTCAATGATACTGCCCAGCCATCCACACCTGGTCCCAAGTTTTTCCTCAGATGTGAAAAATATTTAACAGTACGGCCAGAGAAAACCAAGGCTACATTTGCACCCAATCCAAAAAGAGGATAGAACTGTTTAGCCTCATCAACAGTGGTAATCTGTCATGGCCATCAAAAAAGCTATTAGCATGATTCAGTTAAAATGCAGCTAATTATGACCGTTAGCACTAGGATGTTTTCAGGCAGATATTTGTTGATTTACATGTGCAACAAGAAGAGAAAAGCAATCATGTCAATCAATGCTGGTGGATGTGGTTTCACAAGCAAGGCAAAAAATACCAATGGAATCATATCAATTGTGTAGTGTGTGCAGAGGTGATGTACTCGATTGATTTTGCTTTACTGGCCACTATTTTGATCAAAACTACATGATCAGTCAACTCCCAAGATTATTAGAATAAATTCTGAAAAGTCATACCAGGACCAAGCTCATTCTTGTCTGCTAGGAAAAATAGTGACAATCAATGACAAGAAACTCAATCTAGTAGCCTCACAAGCATCAGAAGGAATAAGAAGAACAATCGATTCCTTGTGTGATATTATAATAATTATCCTAGCAAAAACTCAATAAAAATATAAAAGATGAATAGGCTAAAAGCAAGAAGCAACAAGACACTTCTTATCTGGCACAAGGGCCTCTGTTTGATCAAAACAGTATCAGCAGTACACAAACCCACTTCTTGTCAAAATAAGCATTCAATAGCATTAAAGAAGAAGATAAAGAGCAAAAATCATTCTCTTTTCTTTATCAAATGCTTCTTGGAAGAGATACACCAAAAGAATTTAAAGTATCAATTCACCTGAGTTTTAAATAAAGAGTAACACAAACTTGAAAATTCATAAAATGATGAAATACTATTTGCATCGGAGTCAAGCATAGAGAAATATATGGTCAAATTCTGGCACATCTATCGCAATTCAGACCCCCGAATAGTCCTAGCCATAATCACACTTTTGCAAAAGTATTGAGTGCTTGAAAAGAGAAACCATATGAAACGTACCTGATTGGCAAAGCCCCAAAAGAGCACTGAAACAACCACACTTCCCCATAGCTCTGCCATGACATAAAACAGACAGAATGTCCATATCCTAAGAATTGCGAGCGGTCCCAAAAATCTGGAACCCAGCATCTGAAGAAGCTTGTCTGCCAAACCGGTCGGGTGCAAATATTCATTGAGAGGATACAGAATAAATGCAAAGGCACCGAAGAAGGCTATAAACGGTAGTATGCAACTATAAAACAGTGCTTCTTTAGAAAGGACATTAGAAAGCTTAGTATAGATGATCATGAAGCCAATTGCCATTGGCAGGTTCACCCACGTCTTCAAAAATGGAATAATCTCTGCACTACTGCCCTTTGCTGTCACCACCAAAACATCCTTTGTATCTCTCAGAATTGTGTAGTTAAACAAAATGCAAAAGAACATGAGCCCTAGAGGTATGACCTTCTTCAGTGTTTTAACCTCTACACCTAGAATTTGCTTTGGAGGAGTTGAGGGCAATGAGCCAAAGCTCTCTGCTGCTTCTGCTCTCACACTCAAACTCTCTAAACACGTCTTATTCCACTGCCTCACATCTTTTGAGCTAGCAAACAACTGAACTGTTTCACACACTCCTGAATTGCTTAAACCCGTCCTAAACCCCAATCCAACTGGGTGCAGCACAGACTCCCTCACTATCTTATTTAACGATTGGGCCTTCAGTTTGGATAAGCAAAATGCTATTTTGGATGAATTTCTGAGACCCAAGTAAGAAGGATCTCTTATTCTACTAGTTAGGTGGGACCTTGGGAATTTATGAAGCTGAGGCAGGCATGACGGTCCCCCAACACAAATTCCTTCCATCATGCTAATTCTACATAAACAAGAGGAGAAAAAGTGGGGGCTTGAAAGAAAAAGGTTTAAATAGAGCTACCCAATGGCAATGAACCAAAACATGAAGAACACAGCACCTGCACCTAATCCTCTTCAGCTAAGGAAATATTTCAACAGAAAGAAGCCCGGCATCATCAAGGATACAGGTTTCAGATTTGGTAGCTCTGAAAAATGAATACAGGAGATATTTGAGATTGGGTTGTGAGGATTTTTCCAATTCAAAAGGCGATAATTAGACATAGATCCGAGGATAATTCCAAACCTGCGGCTCGGACCAGGCCTTCAAATCCAAATGCACACTAACCGCTATTTGAATTTGGCATCTACAATTCCAACCATGTCGCGTGCCCCACATGGCACTTTCCCTTCCTTGAAGGTGTCCCCATTTCGTGCGTTCAAGATTCTACCAAATTACCTTCTTCCAACATTTTCATGATTATAGGTAATTGTGAAGGAATAAATCACATTGACCTAAATACGTAATGAATAAACAATTTAATTGATATAAAGAGTTTTAAATGATAATGTTACTTTAAAAAAATATGAAATTGAATTAAAAAAATAGCTTTATTTTTAAGTTGAATGGAGGTTTGATTATAATAGATATTGTAAATTCATTTGTTAATATGTCAAAAAAATTGGAATCCATTATATAGTTTTCTTAGGACTAATAAAATTTATATTTGTTCGTTCAATTCATTTTTGTACTCGTAGAACTAAACCATGCACACAAAAATGAACTATACATTGAATTCAATGTTAAGAATATGTTTACTATATGGTTACCTTGATCTCTGTATCTTGTATCTAAAAAGGAGTGGTGTTGAGAGACACTATTTAGGAGTTTGTCATTCTAGGATTATTCTCCTTTGGTCAAACACTTGTCATTGATTTAACGATAAGGAATAATGATTGAAGACAACATACAATCATATGTAGTATGCCTATAGTTAATGCAATGTTGATGTCACGTATTTGATGCCCATAGATGATTTTCAAGATTCCTCCCAGGTTCTAGAGATGCTTAATGATTCCTAAAATGAATCAGGGTTTATTTTTTATACAACACCCTATTGTGCAATTTGAATATATTGTGTTTAAGTCAACAAGAAATTACTAGTAAGAAAGACGCTAGTATAGGCCCATTTTAAAACTAAAATTTAAAAGTTTGGGGGACATTTTTGTACTCATAGAACTAACCTAGGCTAATTCCACATCTATAGATTTGATCCATAATGAATGGCTAAATTGTAGTTCAGGATTGATCCCTTGGGATGTGTAAGGTCATAAACAATCAAGGCTCAAGTGATTTGCCAACTTTTGCATAGAAATATGCCACTTGTATGCTAGCCATTGCGCTTAGAATAAAATGGTCAAAGTGAGCCCAAAATGTAGGGGAAAGTTTAGGGTTTGTAATTTCACCATTACATTTTGGCCCCACTTCGACTTGCATGTGAGCTAAAATGAAGAGGAATGTCAAAGTAAAACAAGTAGTCATCAAAGTAAATATTTAGGCATTTATAAAAAGGATATGAATAATGATGTGAATTTTGTGTACTCTCCTCACAATGAGTGTTCCATATGAAAACTTGCAAGCATAGAATAAAAATGTAATACTAGTCATTTTGTAACCCTAATCACATTTTATGTGCTTAGTAACTATGTTAACTTTAGTTAATTCTAGAATGGATGCTTGTAACCTCCTAACTTGATTTGTGGATTCCCACTTAGTATATATATTTCCAATACTATTTTATTAAGATAAAATTTAATTAATTTTCTTTATGAATGTAAATTAAGTTGAATAGATTGATTTGACTTGTGTGGTGGGTGTTAAGCCAGGTCCTAATTTGTATATAGGATTGCCTTCCTTATGAGTAACTTGTCTATGATTATGACCATGTTTTAACCTAATTATGTTTGAGATAGCTTTAGATGATTAGACTAATGTTAATTTGATTCTTCTTGTGATGCTTAGATAGTATCATTTATTCTCGTTCAAGTGGGGGTGTGGTGTACACTCCACTCTGCCATACCTCACCCATGTGGGAGCACATGGGAGGGTATGGGGTTGTCATTCATGTTTTGTTTAGGTGATTATGTGTGCAAGTGAGAGGCCACGCATCCTCATCTAATGGATGAGGATATGTGACATGATGCTCCCATTTAAACATTCATCTTTTGGCTTGGGAAGGCAATATTGTTCATTCTTGTTTTTTAACTTTGAAGCTTCCAATAAAATGGGGAGATTTTGGGAAGAACTATTATATTTTTGGTGTGCAAGTGTGAGAAATTGGAAGATTCTTGGATGTGAGTTTGGCTTGTGTGTGCTTGGAGAAGGAAATTTGTCTAATCTTCCACCTATTTATAAGTGTTAGGAAACCCAAATATATGTAGGTGTGATAATTAATTGTATACATGAATTAAATTAATACATAACTTTTAAATAACTTATATAGTAAAATTTAAGGAATGCATATAACAAAATACACAATATTTATGGTGGGGAAACCATAAAGGTAAAAAAACCCACAAACATTCCTTTATGAGAAAACTTACATGGAGCATGTTAATCACATATATTAAAGAACCTAGTTTTCACAATCCTTTCCTCCTTTTTCCAAGTAATGACCTCACCATAGAAAACATATGTTCTATAGTTATCTTAAATAATAATGTATCCACCAAATTAATTTTCATATATATTCATTTTCCTCAAAAGTATTTACCTAAAATATAGGGCAAAAGGGTGAGCTAGATCCATTGAGGGAGTTAACATCACTTTTCATAATATTACATTAGATTGATTAATAATTTTTTATATTAATATAACTTAGATAAATCTTTATTTATTAATCAAATATCTATTAATATTCCTTAAGCATATTTAGTATAATATTAGGTTACACCTTATAATTAGAGCCTTCCAAATGTTATTTAGGCCCACTTATGTTAAGTGGGGACCCTAATAAACATTATGCTCTAATAGTCCCTCTTAATGTTTATAGGGGTTCATGCTTTCAATTTATTTTTAAAAAGAGATGAAGCTCCTCAAGAATACATGACTCCTTTGACAAGCATGCCATAGGGTTAAAATACACATGTCAAGATGAAGATCATGCATTCTAGACTACATGATAAACCTCTTAACATAATTTAGATTCCAAATTTCTAAAAATAATGCTAAAAGAGATCTTATAGAGTTTCTTGTAGAACCCTTTGAAAGGGCATCCTCAAAATAAGCCCCCAAATTCTTGTTACAATACATAATAAATGTAATTCTTATATAATGGTCATAGGTCTTACATGTGCCCTAGGTCTTACATATAATGCTTTTACATATGGAAGAAGGCATCCATAGGAATAGATACATAATGCCCATAGGTCTTACATACAATGCATATAGGTCTTACATACAATGCATATAGGTCTTACATATGCCCTTAGGTTGTAGGACTTATAAGTGTCAATAGGTATAAGATACAAAGTGAGCCACTAGGAGGTGTCATGGTCATGCACACTCTCCCTAAATGACAACTCCATGATGCCCAACATTGTTCTAAATTTATAGAATTTAGAACTGCATAGAGGTTTTGTAAATTTATATGCCACTTGATCATCAGTTTGACATAAGTGGAGAGTAATTTTACCATTGAGAACTTTTTCTCTAATGAAGTGTGCATGGACTTCAATGCTTTTGTTATTTGATGTTACATGATTCTAGGCAAAAGCAATATAGATTTGGCTATCACAATGATACTTTCACTAGTACCCATATGAAGCTCATCTAATAACCTCTTAAGCCACATTGATTCCCTTTCCACTTCCGTTGCACTTCTATATTAAACCTCCATAGATGAAAGAGCCATAATAGGTTAGATTTTACTACTCCATGTAATTATACCTACACCATATTTGAAGACATAGCCAAAAGTGAATTTTCTATCAATAGAATCACCAACACAATTAATATCACAATAAGCAAATAAATTAGCATTCTTGGTGTAGAAATATAAAGACCATAATTAAGTGTACTTTAATATATATTAATATTCTTTTTTCCATTTTTCAATGATCCATGTATGGATCTTACATAAATCTAGATGCAATACCTACCACATAGGTAAATATCAAGTCTAGATATTATATGGTAAATCAAGATTCCTGCTAATTGTTATTGAAATACTAGGGTAAATGACACAATTAAATATTATGTCAATAAAGATTTAATTTGATTATGATGTAAACAAGCCAATAATCTTATATCAAAGAAAATGATTAATGCAGGAGCATCTAGTGGTGTAAGGGCAATCTTGCATCACCCAAAAAATGATGATTTGTTTTATGTTCTTTTTAATTTTTGTATTTTCAAATACCCATTTGCTTGAATAATGATTCAGAACATTCAAAGTGTCCAAAAAGACTATGAATACGAGGACTTACTATTTTTAGTAACCCATATCAGAGAAGCGGTTGGGCCCGAAATTTTCCCCAAATCTTTAAAATAGTCAAATAAACATTCTTGGTAAATTTCAGCCCAAGATCATGTCTAGATTGCAAGATATTAAAGTTTATGTTTTTGAGGTTCTTGAAAAATAATTAGGATTAAATTTGAAGCACTTGGAAATCCATAAACAACCCAAAAGTTGTTGTAACCATTGAAGCAGGTTATAGCTTGAAATATCTCTTCATGATCTTTTCAACGCATCAAATGATTTGTCAATCGAACACCCGGTTCAAAAGTTATGGCTCCTGAAAGTTGTGCTACCTAATTCCCAATTTTAAATTTTGAAAATTTTTTCTTGGGCGGGAAAAAGGGACGGTTGGGTTTATTTTGGCACGCAAATGGGAGTTACACATTTCAAAGCAAGCCGATATTGGGGAAATTATGTTAAGTGGTGTTGATGTGTATTTATAGCCTATAGTAGTAGAGGGAAAGGGGGTTGGCAAGTCCTGTTCATGCAAATAAGGAGGTCAGGTAGATATCAGAAGATAGCTCCAGAAGGCTCTGTAAGTCAGATATTTCTATTGTAAGACAACCCATATTTCTGTAATAAGAGGGCATATGACCCTAGGAATTGTATTTCATATTTGTAGCCTTTTACAAGCAAGTTTAATGAAGAAATTCTGAAATAGTTTGTAGTTTGCTTAACTAATCTTTCTTGAGATCTCATTCTAGTCTATTTGAAATCTATAAATTATTGTTGTATGTGTTTTGGGTGGAATCCACCCTCATCAATGATCAAGAAGCAATTTAACAAATCATCAAACTCATAAAATGTAAACCTCATAATGTTAGATATATGTGAAGAAGCCCTTATAAGAAAAACTCCACCCCAAAGAGACCCAAGTTTGTATTATTCCACACAATGTAGTACAGTAATACAATCCACTTATCACTTTGACAGTAGTCCAACAACATAAAAGTACCTAAAAAAACTTTACAATCCACTATCCCATACCTGTAATGTAAGGAAAACAAAAAATAATAAACCATCAAGTGGTATCTAAAACCATGAGCCATGGTAAAAATCCAATGCCTCCTATGATCATGGTCAAACATCTCAAAATAGTATGTAAGTCCTCTTACACCCCTCTTATGTGTCACATATGTCAAATATTCTATCATAATGGTCAAATTGACCAAGTTCACCATCCTAGGTGCTCCATGAGGACATTCAATGTTTTTGAGATATCCATTGAATCAAGAAGATGCTTTGTAACTCCCAATTTTGACATTTATAGTGTAACCTCCCTATTCAATGTCTTCTTACACAATATCCTAGGTATCTTAGAGAATAAATAATGTTTCCACCCACACATGGGCATCTCATTTTTCCCACTCCAACATGTTTGGATATCATACATTATTTATCATCTATATAATTAAATTATAATTTACAAGACTTATGACTTGTAAAGTGAATGGCACACCTAGTATTAACATTCTCTCTTTTGACATTTAAATTGCAAGACATAATAGGAAACTAAAATATAAGTCAAGTGCTAGAAGATGAAAGACCCATGGCCTCTCTCCACCAATTAAAATTCTTTGTGCTCACTAGCTTAGTGAGAGAATCTATAACATTAACCAAGGTGTCAACCTTCTATATCATGACTTTGCCACCCTTAACCATCTCATGAACAAAGTGATACTAAACATCAATATGCTTTCTATTAGGATGGTACATCAAATACTTTGTCAAATAGATGGCACTCCAACTGTCACATCTAATCCTAACCGATCAACACTTAAAACCAATACTTGAACCAAGTCTTTGTAACCACACTACCTCTTTACAGGCATGTGTCACAACCATGTACTTTGCTTCTATATTGGAAAACATAACTATAGATTGCCACTTTCTCATGTAAATGGCAACTCCTTTAAATAAAGTTTAACACATAGCTACTCACGAACCTCCCACTTTCTAAATTGTTAGGATAATGTGATATTAAATTGCAATACTAATGTATAATGTCGCGTCTCCAACTTTTTTAGAATGGGTAAGTTGGATCCCCATGAGGAGTTGAGGGATATTATTTTATTATTATTTTCTAGATTATGTGAGATATTGTTGTAATGACATTGAATAAGAGGTTATAAAAGGAAGTCAAAGATGGGTAGTTATGGAATATCTTTATCAAAGTAAGTAATGACAATGCAATTATTGTGCTCATGGAACACCTAAGAAAGAGAAAGTAGGATTAATGGAATTTTATGATAGAATCTATGACATATCAATGTGTAAGAGGAGTTACTTTCTATTTTAGATACCACTCTCATGCAATGGGTTGTGATAATTTTTACCATGGTATTCTCAGACCATGTTTGGGCACATTGTATTGTTTTATGGTAGTTTATTTTATCCTCCTTCAGTCTATACAATGAGGGCTTGGCATGGAGGAGTATGGTTATTGTGTAGATACTCTCACACTATTAGAATGTTATTAGATTGAAGAAGATTATATGAGTTGTATTGATGTACTTGTTTCTACTTGATTAATACAAGCTCACTATCTCTTTGGTGATGGAGTTTTTTTTAAAAGGGTTTCTCCATGTATATCTGGTGTGATATGTGCTTGTTGATTTCTTATTATTGTTATACATGCTTTTCCATGTTCTATTGAGTTTAATGGTTAATCACATCTACCTCCAATTGGGTTAATCAAATTTGTACACTAAGTTTATACTTTCATTATTATTGTTCACCAATTTTCAAAACATTTGGTATTATAGATAATAGTTTTGATTAGAGAGGAATGCCTTTTTTGGGATTATTGTGAGGTTTTTGTTTTAGTATTTTTTGTAAACTTTTTGTGGTGGAAGCCATGGCTATCACACCTTAGTCAAAAAATTGACAAGTTTAATTATTTTGGGTGCAAGTTGTGAAAGTTAAAAATAGAGGATCTCTTAGAAAAAATGGATCAATGAAAAGTTGTAGCAAAGGAAGGAAAACCAAATGGAATATTTGATCAAGATTGGAAAATGTTGGACAAGAAGGCACGAGGAACTATTTAGCCATGTCTTGTAGATTCCCCCTCTTGAATATCTCAGAAGATATCATTGCATTTGCATTATGGAAGATGATAGGTAATATTTATCAAACTAAAAGTTTGACTAATAAGTTATATCTCAAAAGGTATGTATTCTTTAAAAATGAAGGAATGATTTTGTTGTAGAACATTTGAATGCATTTAATTTAATTTTGAGTTAGCTAGATTTAGTAGATGTTAAACTTGATGAAGAAAACTAATGTATAATGTTGCTTTGTTCTTTGCTTTAATATTGGGAGAAATTAATTGTTGTTATTAGTGTTAGTGCTATAAAATTGAATATGGACTCCCTTATTGCTACCTTAATTTCTAAGGGCTTGAGGAGAAAATCCATGGATGAGGGATTGAAGAATGCCTTACATGTTTGAGTCTGAAGGCCCAAAGACAAAAGTGGGTCTAAAGGGGAACAAAAGAAATCAAAAGATAGGTCCAAGTCTAAAGGATGATCCAATACCCCTAGGAAGAATGGATTAAAGTGTTGGAACTATGGAAAGAAAGGACGTATGAAGAAGGAATGTAGAAACAAGAAGAAGATTAACTATTCACCTACAAAGAAACCCTCTAATGATGATGATAATGATGCATTATTTATTTCTACTAATGTTACTAGTAATTACTCTTGGCTAATTGGTTTAGGTTTCTCCTACCATATGAATTCTCGCGAGGATTGGTTCTCATCTTACCAAGCTTATTATGGAGGAGGATATTTTCTTGGTAACAATAATTCACATCAATTTGTTGGAAAGGAAAAAGTATAGTTTTGTTTCAATAATGGGAGGGTGGAAACTCTCAATAATGTTTTATACATTCTACGAATTGTGAGAAATATTCTTTATATGTCCAAGTTGAACATGATTCTAGAGTGCTTGTGGCATTTGACAAGTCTAGTTTTAGGTTGGGTAGAGTAAATTTGGTGGTAGCAAGGGGTTCATGGTGTGGAAATTTGTTTAGGCTTGATGTCCCCACATTTTATAATTCTACCAATGTAACTTGCACTTTTGAAAATGCATGTATCTTGTGGCACCAACATTTGGGCTACATTGGTCTTTATTGTTGGTGCACTATATAATTAAAATTTCTTATGAACTTTCTACAAAAGCTAGCCAATGCACAGAAACTTATTGCCTCTAAAATATTCTCTAATTTAGGTCAATCAACAATTTCTCACACTAACAACACAATTAAAGTAGAAAATTTGAAATGGGCTCTGTAAGCCATGGGCTAGAAAACTGCTATGCAGAATCTGGTGAGCATGGAGGTGGGGTTCCCCATGTGGGTCCTCTCCTATTTTTGAGGGAATCTTAGTCCAAAAAAAGGTGGGATTGGATATGTCATATGATTCAATCCCATGGACAGAGATCTTCAAATCTCCTGCCTCAAATAGCAGTGGTGAAGGTGTCTCCATTACTGCTTCAAAGGAAGGAGTTTCACTCAAGATAAAGGATCCAATGATAGACAGGGTGATGGAAAGTGTGCTAATAAGAAAATTATTTGGGAAAAGGCCCAACATTGAGATGGTTCAAAAGTAGATTTGTTCTAAAAGGAAGGTAAAAGGAAATGTCGAAGTTAGCACCCTCCTTAAGGGACTATTTGCCTTCTCATTCTCCCTCCCTAAAGACTACATCTAGGTTTTGATAAAGGGCCCATGGTTAATTGGAAAAACAAGTCTTTCACTGTGCAAGTGGAGACTAGGGTTTGATCTAGATGCAGACCTTTTGTCCATGGCCCCCACTTGGGTAAGACTCCTAGGGTTCCCTTTAGAATACAGGATCAAGAAAAAATAGTAGGAACATAAAACTCCTTCAAACATTTCCTCTCTCTTGACAATGTCACAAGGAATAGAAGTAGGTTTGTGTTTGCCATATTTTGCATAAATGTGGTACTTAATAAGGTGTTTCCACCTCCATTGTCCTAGACTAAAAGATAGGAAAATGGATGTAGAGTATTATGAGAACTCAACCCTTTATTGTCAGAATTGCTAGAAAATAGGTCACATGATTAATGTTTGTCCATGCACAACTAGGGAAAATAAAAACAATGAGGAAATGATAAAGAAAGATAAAGAAATGCAAGGAGACTCTACAAAGGATGTTGGTGAATCTTCCAATTCAAGGATGCCCCTACCACAATAGATACTCTCCCTTGAAGAAGGGGAAATTGTCTCTCCATTAAGGAATACAAATGTCCAGGGCTCTCAAGGTTTGGAGGATATGGAATGTCTCTCTTTGGCCCCCAATGAAAATATGGATAAACCAATGCTAGAGGAGGAATCTGACATAGTTCAGCATGAGCAAGACACTATGGTCTATGAAAATCATCCAAGACACCCCATGGGGTCACCACTCTCTAATGCTAGTAAAGGATCTACTCATCAATCAGAGGAACTTGTAATAAGATCCCCTCTCCATAGCAACTTCATAGATAAAAAAAGGTTTGAAGAAGGGAACCCCTAGAGCCTCTCTCTTGACTCTTGCTATTGATAAAGGGAGAGGAAGCCAAAGATTCAAATAACAAAGAAGAAAAACAGATGTGGGTCTAGACTCGAAACTGGGGAAAAGATCCAATATGGAAACTAGGCAGAAGGAAACAACAAAGGAGGTGGCAAATGGGAAGCAAAAAATCTTGGAGTTGACATGCTCTAGGAGGGGGAAAAAATGAAAATCTTGTATTGGAACATACTTGATTGCTAAACAACCCTCACAAGTAGAATATCTTGAAGAACCTTTTGAAGGAGCTGAAGCTAGACATTCTACTTCTATAGGAAACAAAGATGACTACTAATTCATTTTCTTCTATTAGCAATAATATTTGGCCTTTTACAGAGTTCCATGTGGTTGATGAGGATGGTGTTTTGGTAGGCATCATCATCATCACCATGTGGATGCTTCAATTTTGGAAGGTTCTCTCATTTCTAAACACAATAAATTATTAAATATCCTATTTAAATTTAAAGTTAATAGAATCTTGGATATTATCCAATATTATATGATCCCAACACTAGGCAACATAGAATGAAAACTTGGGAAGATCTTATTTATTTCAAGAAAAACTTTCAAAATATCAATTGGATGGTTGCGGGGGACTTCAACACTCTCTTATACCCTTCATGTAATGCCCCTCATTTTGGCTTGTGACAGTTATTAGTTTTTTTGTGGCACCTTGACCGTCTTGAGACATTTGAGTTATTAGACTTATGGTTTATGCTTATTATGATCATGGTGGACTATGTTTGACTGATGTGGTTTTGACATGTGCTATGAGTTTTATGATGATATTATTGATATTCCAGTTTATGATGTGATTGACATGATCAGTAATGGTTTGATATTATCGTGCCTTATGTGATTTGTTGATATTTGATTTATAGTTAGATGTGTTTATGTCATGCTTTCAGAGAGGGAACAATGTAGTATTGTTCACTCTGAGCACCCTACTATGCTGCGAATCCCTAACTTTGTGTGTGTGCGATATATGTATATACTCGAATTCAACATATTGTTTTGATGCAGGTTGCAGGTACCAGGCCTCAACTCCCCCTGACTTAACAAGTCTAAGCGGGCCCTTGCACCAATGGATAACGTTGATGGGAGATAACATGGGGTTTTCCCTAGGTCAGTTTCAGTCTTCAGTATGTAGTCGTGAGTCTGGATGTCACTCTTTGGTCCTTGCCTCAGTTTTGGTCATCATGTGGTATGTTGAGTTATTGTCGAGCTTTGTTTAGTTAAGACTATGTGTATTTTGGTAATGCATTAATGATTAATATAATAGTAATAATAGGCTTGATATAATGATATTTATGTAAATAGTAATTAATATTGTAAATTGGGAAATAATGAAAAATATTTTAATTAAGAATTAAAGTAATAGCTTTAACAATTAAATCCTATTGACATTTGTCATAAGTGAATGATATTATTTTATTTTTGAAATTGTATTTGGTTTTATGGGAAAGATTTTATTAGTTAATAAATTATGTTTGTGAGTTGTCAAATCTCTCTGGGAAGTAAAATTAATAGCTTTCAAAGTAGTGGGATTCTGGAACGAATTCGTAGTAGTGAGAATTTATGAGTCTTGGCTATTTTTTCTTCTGGGGGTTTTTATTTTGGGGGGGAGTTGTTTTGAGAGGATGGACAGAAATTCGGGAAAAAAAAATTGGTTACGAAGAGACAGAAGGAGTTGGTGGGGGGGGGGAAGCGAAAGAATTTTGTAGCAGAGGATTTGAACCTTGGGTATGTTCTTTGTGTGTTTGCTTGAGTGTTATTGTATTATTTTTCACTCTCTATTGTGCTGTTGAGAGTCAGTATGTTCGGGTGATGTTAATGCCTGCCTATCAATGTTGGTCCTTGAAGGTTTCGTAAACCTCATCTTTGACCACTTCTGTGAGTATCTTGATCTTTCCACATTCCATCTCTTTTGCAATCATCACTATAATATGGTCTCCCTTGGAACCCAAACTAGTTTGTTCTTGCAAGTTACGAATCTTTCCCTTTAGACAACTTCATTTCTGGCATCTTCTTAAACAATCTTACGTGGCTTTTGATTGACATTTTCTGTAAGCCTCTTGAATCTTTTATAAGGTAAACCTATTTTGTTTGGGGTGTCTACTCAAGGAAGTAGTTACCTGATTTTTGTCTCTTGGTTCTGACAACCCTCTTGTGCCTTTTAATTCGCTCCTATATTCTTGATTTCTGCCTTCTCCATGCATCAATTTGGACTTAGCAGATCGGCCATGCTTCTGTCAACATTTCCTATTACTAATTTTTATCAATAGCATATTTTCCTATGTGGGCTGAATCCGTCCGATCTTCAGTCAAGTGGGGTGTCACCTACTAAACCCTTGTAAGGTTGCGATACGGTCGTGTCTGCAGCGTTGATCAAATTCTTGCTTTTTGTCCTCCAAATGTTTGTCATCTATGACAGACTACACATTTCTTCTAGCGTTGAAACCTCCTTCTGAGTTTGTTTTAGACTCGACCTCCACCGTGAGCGGTGTTTTGCAGCTTAAATCTGTGTTGAGTCATTTCCTATGATCGTCGGTGGAGTAGGCCGCGCCCTTCCTGTTTTATGTTGCATATCATTCTTGAATTCTCTCCATGGCTAGATCAATAGATTTGCCTTATTCATGAGTTCACACTTCTATCTTGTATTGAAATTAGTTTAGAAAGTTTAAATTCTTATAGAAATATGTTTAACGCCAAGGCTAGGGAATCAAGATAGTTTAGAAAGATTCTATTTTCGACTCATGTTTCCAACAATTACAGTAATTTTATCTTTTGTTTAAATTATGAAATTTGTGATTAACTTCTTGTGTTATGTAAATTATATTAATGTTCTCCTTTGCATCAGACACCGCCAATCCTCTAGGGTTGTAAACTATATCAAATCTTTGCCTATAGTAAGAGTTTAATCTACTTGAAGGAAGTCGCTTGACTCCTATGGGAACTTTATCATAATTTCTTTTGTCTCCAGATGCCAATCCTCCTTTGAGCACCGTCGTACGCAGGCCGTAACTGCTGACTCTTTGTTAAATCTCTGCCATGTTTCCATTTAGTATCTTCTCCGCCAATCGCCTTTAGGGTCATCCTTCTGACACCTCTCTTAATTCTCTCTAGAATTTTCTTCATTCTTGCCTTCTCTTACAGACCATGTATTCTTAGTTTTCTTAAAAACCCTTGGAATTTTCTTCTAGTAAAGCATTCATTATCTTTATATTTAATTCCTCATTGTTTTAGCAATAGTTTCATAGAACTGGAATCATTTTAGAAAGTAGGCATATGTAAGCCAAGTCTTAGAAAGATCCTATTTTCAAACCGAGTGGAACTGATGGTAGGTTCTTGTGTTATTTATAGAGTTAAATATGATTTGTATTATTTTCAAATGTAAGATAATTAGTAATGTAATTATTAAACTCAGATATGAGAGATGTCTGTGATTATAATGTTGTGACATTTAAAACTTCAAATGTTGATGATTATTTTAGTAGCATACTAGTTCATCTGAGTAAACAATAGTTAGCCTAGTGTCATAAGAGACTTAGAAAGTAATGAGAATAGATGTATATGTTGGAGTTAGGTTAGATAAATGATAATTTCCAAAATATGAAGTATGAGTTTCATGAGTTGATGCTATTATAATTCTTGTGTAATTAGTATAAGATATTTTAGAATTTTGATAGCCATTAGTGTGAATGACAGAATTATATTCTATTTTGATCATCTTTGTATAAGTTCCTATATTTCGTTTTAAAAGCTAAGGACTCGAGTAAACTATTAACTGCTTATATTAATAGAATGTAGTCGTATTTTAGAAATTGTCACTTAACTGGTTTTTTGGATGTTGGTTAGAGGTTGCTAGTTGCATGTAGGAGAGTGGCTTTCATGGTGGGGCTGGTGCCCAAAGTGGTTGCCTGGGTAACCCCATGGAAGTTGTAATCAAGTGATAACTTAATAATTTATCTAGGTGGGTTGGGTAGTAATTTACATAACAAGATAAGTATGATGCCTCAACCATGCCTTGAGTGCTTTCATAGGCTAAGGATGGGATGAGAAGACCTGGTTGGCAAGGTTGACCTCCTTATCTCCATGAGAGGATGTGTCAGCTCCGCATGTGTCACCCTATGGGGCCGGTGCCTAGAGAGAGGCTGCCAGGGTAACCATAGATGGGGGCCAGTTTCTAGTGAGAGAGAGCCTGGATAACCCATGCTAGGACCAGGCGATGACACTCTCCCTACTCAGTCTAGTTACTTCCTTTTTATCTTTGTTGTTACCTCTGGAGTTCTGTCTTGTCTTGATGATTCGTGTAGTCTCAATGATCTGAGTCTGTATCTGCTTGCTTGTATCCTTTGACTTAGTGGAACCTCATTGTTATCTCCTAGCTCGGGGGGTGGACCTCAGGGTTCCACATGGTTGGGTGGAAGAGCTCAATCCATTGGTTTTCTTGGTCGACCTGGTCCGTGATCAATGCATAAGTGTTCCCAGTTCCTGATTGGTACTTGCATCCGTAGAGCTATTTTTTACTTTCAAAATTGTACAATCTTGTTGTATTTTATAAACCGATGTGATCGGTCATGAACCTTGTAATCTTGTAATTCTTGTATTCAAACTTTTGTAACTATTCATATCTGAAAATGAATAATGTAATTATGTTGTATCTTAATGTATATTACTTGTATTGTTATGAAATTTATTTTTATCTGATGCAGTTATATTCCCTAGAGGTGTTAGTTGTTCATCTTATTTAAATGTAGTGAATAGTGTCAACCTTATTTAATGTTAATGCATTTTCTTGCTTTTAAAAAAAAATATATATTTCTGTAATTTTTTTCTTTTGTTAGCCTAACTCTCTAGGGTTGCATGACGGAGCATCACACTTCAAAAAATGGGTGTAAACATGTATTATTTTGATAGCATGATAGATCTAGCTAACTTCCTCTATGATGGTAGTAGACATTGATCTTGAAGTTTCTTCTTTCACTTGGTCAAATAAAAGGGCTAGAAGGAATCTCATTTAGGTGAAACTTAACATGTTTCTTATCTCTTCCAAATGGAACATATTTGATAAATGTAGTCTTTCTACTCTTCTGAGAATTAGTTCATATCGTGCACACCCCTAATCTTGGATTGGGAAATGAACCTTAAAAGAGGAAATCATTCGTTTAGGCTTAAGATCATGTGAACCCTCCACCTTGACATAAATAAACTTACAAAGGAGTGGTGGAATATTGAGATTAGAGGAATAACTCTTTAGAAGCTCATTTTCAAAATTATGAGTGTTAAGAAGAACATAAAACAATGGAACAGATTCTTTTTTGGAAATATTTTCAAGCAAAAGAAAGAGGTCAGGTAGACCTTGAAGGATGTCCAAACATAAATGGACACCAAGGGAGAAAAGGAAGGAGTTTGCCAAAAGGAAAAAGAAACCCTTTGCAGGTTTCATAACACAATAGAGAAAGAGGAAATATTTTTGAAACAAAAATCTAGAATACAATGGTTCAAAACTAAGAACAAGAACACTAAGTTTTCCATCAGTTTATTCTAAAACACAAGAAAAGCAACATAATTATAGAATTAATAAAAAATGAGGGTGAACACATAATAGTGAGTCACAAACTTGGGATATTGGATTTTTGAAGTGGAATGGGCATCAACATTGATAAACACCTTCGTTTGAAGGCCCACCCATCATGACATTCGAACAAAGGTTACCCACAACCTTTAAATGGTGGTATTGCAATATCAAAAAAATAATAAAATAATACCTTCGTTCGAATCATTCAAAGATGACCTTCAAACGAAGGTATTATTTTATTATTTTTTAATAAACATTAATGATAGCAAAATGATATTTTCAAGTTGTCATTTCTCTTTCAACGATAGTGAACCCTTGTGCCTTTTGAGTTCACAAGGTCGAGGAATGACAAAGCAGTGAAACCCTATGCCTTTTTTCCCTAATTTTGACACATGGCTTTGAACAAAGGTCTCTAGCGGCATGGTGCTGATGTAGCACTAATGTGGACAATAACCAGGGCAAGAATCAATCACCAATTTACCATTTTTTACTAGGTATTTCTGAAAAATAATGGTTTCATTTATAGTAGTTTTATTTTGAAAAATTGTAATACGATCAAATTTGCTAGATTTGTGAATGTTTATACCATAAAATTATCTAGAAATTAAACCCTAAAATGTAAATTTTCAAACCCTAGATTGGTAATTTGAAACCCTACAATGTAAATTTGAAACCCTACAATGTAAATTTGAAACCCTAAATCGCTATTATGAAACCCTAGAATTATGTTAATTTAAAACCCTAAAACATCTTTTTGAAACCCTAAACATCTATTTAAAAACCCTAAAATGTGGATGTGAAACCGTAAGTTCTAAATTTTAAACCTTAAAATGTTTGTTCAAACCCTAATTTCTAAATTAGAAATGACTATATCTAAATTTGTCTATGTAGCTAACTTTGCAACAATGTAGCGGTTACATGAAATATCATAGGACTTCCATTTTTTTAGAAATGTAGTATGGAAGTTCTTATCTATCTACAACTAAGTTTTGGAGGTGTGACTCATCATGCAACTCGCCACATCAACACATCTAGTGAGAAGTGTCCTTAAAATGAATTTTTAAAGGTTCAACCAAAACTTTATCATGAAATCCCTAATAGTTGAACCAAAAAAATTGCTTGAACATGTTAGAACAACATCATAGTTTTATTTAACATATATAACTTATATGCAACCTTAACAATCTCAATACCTTTTGACAATCATGAATGTTGTTATCTCTAACCTTTTTATCCAACACAAATGAACAAATAGTTAAACACAAAATACTCTAAATAATCAATCAATGTCGAACATTATATCCTAATTTTTATAAGATAGCAAATGCTTTAGTGTATTTAATTTAGTTAGTGTAGAAGATGGTAAATCAGAAATCAAGTCAACATGCTAGTTTGGGAACTGTGATTAGAGGCACCTTCAATTTGAGAAGTATCTTGATAAAATCCAAAGGCGTTAGTTCATGTGTATCAAGTGAAACATACTTGTAAAGGAGTAATAGTAGAATAAGGTGTGAATGAGACCTAGGGTGTCTTTTTTGAATGAAGAAGTTGTGGTCAATCAATTAGGGGATACTAAAATATATCTAAGACTTTTGTATGATATGGAAAATTGATACTTGAGTTACCATCAACTTTCATGACATGTCATGTCACTTAAATTATTGCTAATGAACTTTAAATTTTGATGGAGTGTTGAGATTACAACACCCATGATAGCATGTTTCCATGGATGACTTAAATGGATGTTATATAGTTATGCATGTTTAGAAATAGAAAATTAAATGTTGACTAGTGTTCATTTTTACCTTATGACCTATCTTGTTTATGAGTCAAGCATTAAGTTACTTATGTTTGCATATAGTCATGTGTGTGTGTGTTTACACGATTAACAATGGCCTTGAGAAAGGAATTGTCTTATTACTATGTTAGTGAAAATTGCTCTCTTCCAACCTCTTTATAATTGAATAGTTGCTTATATAGATTAAATATTCATAAATGTGCACGTATCATAATTACTCTATCTCTCTTCATGTTAAACCATTTAAATAGAAAGTAAATCATTTGTATGCTTATGTGATTAGATTTAAGGAGAATGAATGTAATCGACATCTCTCCAATGTTATCTTACTTTGGAAAAGAGAATGGAATCACTCATGTGTGCCTAATAATAATATTATTCTCCTTGAGCCCGCACGGTGGTGTGTTGGCCTGGGGTTCGATTCCCATTGGACTTACTCGATGAGCGTGGCTTGCGAGCTGTTGCGCTCATCCCCAGAGGACTAGTCTCACCTCTGCTCGCCCCCTCCCGAACCCCAACTTGGCAATCTGTAAGCCCAAGGTAAGGCGAGGGGGGTCCCTGGGAAGAGTCGCAGGGACACCTCTGAGTTAACCAAAAAAAATATTATTCTCCTTCTTCTATTCTTTTTTATTGATGAAATGAAAAGAGATAAATTCCAAACGTGCATGGTAATATCCATCTCTTTCTCGTAGAACAACGTATTAAACCCTATATTATTAAATTTACATTATATCTTTCATAAATTACAATGTGCCACATAAATGTAAGTATTAGACCCTACATCATTTACATTAACTATTTGAACAAGTAACTTAATTACACATTTACTATGCTAATGGCAATGTCTAATGGTCTCTTCAATCCCAATTCACAAGCAGCATTTTCAAGATACAAATGTTTCTCTAAACTTCCATTTGTCATAAATTCAAAAGACAAACATTTGAACCCAAGGATTCAACATGAAGCTATGATTCTAGTATGATTGTAGTATCAAACCTCCTGAACACCTTGCATATAGCATTAAAAGTCTTATAATCTTCTTCATTGTGTAAATTAAGAATCTTCACAAAAACTACCCTACCATCTCTTATTTAATTCATCAATTGCACTAAAAACATCTTCATATGAAATTTTCAAGTGACCTAACTTTTGCATATTCTCTTTGGGAGAGAATATTTTGGCAAAGTGAATCTCCACAAGAAATGTAAGGGATAAAATAAATCTGCATACCACAAAAGCATTAGCACTAGAAACCATTTTGTGTGCTCTATATTTCAAGATTTATGATGTGCAATCTCCTTTACTTTCACCCACTCTCTATGTATTTAGGATGGATTTAAATATAGAAAGCACTTTAATTTTCTACATTTTTGGGATCTCAAATATCCCAATATTGTTCCAAGAAAAATTTTTACTTCAATGGATAAAACCAATTTGTATTATCCTCAATATCAAAGATAGTTTAGTACAATTCAAAGGGATTAAACTAAACTTACATAATATATGCCAATAAAAGAAAGTCCAAAAAAGCTAAACCCTATTAACTAAGTGGGTAAGAAATTAAGAATTAAGGATTGTGCTTTAGACTATCCTAAAGTCAAACTAAAATGTAATTTTGGTCTATGACACCTCCTAGGGGAAGCCCAAAAAAATTCTCTCCATCTATCTATCAACACCCCACTCCATCCAATATAATAATTTATGATAAAAGTGTTTGTGAAAACATGAAGTGTACTTTCATTAAGTAAACCTTATACCAAAGTGTAAGGCATCACATGGAACATTCTAGTTCAAGTGAGATGAGGCCTAAAGTAAAGGGTAGAGTGATATAACATCTAGAGAAACTTGGACCATATTATCAAATCCTTTATCATGGCCTTGGATTTTGGAAAGCTACTAAAATCAACCTTACTTGGATATCCAAAAAGTTTATTACAAATATTTAATCCAAGTTTGTTGTCAACTAGAGCTCTCTTTTAATTTGAATGTCACCTTGTATTTAACTATAACATTTATAATGGTTTATGCTTTTGAACAAATTGAAGAGGAGGTAACTCATGAAATTTATTAAAAGAAATTTTAAATCTTTCTTGGTGAATTAGTTTAAAGATAATGTTAACCTCATAAGGAATTACATCAAATGGTACTATTTCAAATAGTTTGAGGTCTTGTTTCAATACATCTCTATAGATTTTAGATGAAAACATTGGCTTTGAATTCTAGATCTCTTAGCGGGTATTTGTAAGTTGATCACAAATCATTTGTATGCTTATGTGATTAGATTTAAGGAGAATGAATGTAATTGACATCTCTCCAATGTTATCTTACTTAGGAAAGGAGAATGGAGTCATTCACATGTGTGCATGCTAATAATATCATTATCCTCCTTCTATTAGGTTTTATTGATGAAATAAAAAGAGATCAATTTTGAATGTACATGGTAATATCTGGCTCTTTCTTCTAGTTGATAAAAGTGTTTGTGAAAACATGAAGTGTACTTTTATTTTAAGTAAACCTTATACCAAAGTGCAAGGCATCACATGGAACATTGTAGTTCAAGTGTAATGATTCCTAAAGAGATGGATCATAGAGTGATATAACATCTAGAGGAACTTGGACCATGGCCTTGGATTTTGGCAAGCTACTAAAATCAACCTTACTTGGACATCCAAAAAGTTTGTTAAAAATATTTAATCCAAATTTGTTGTCAACTAGAGCTCTCTTTTAATTTTTATGTCACCATGTGTTTAACTATATGGGAGAAGAACTGTATAATCTTCAAGGATGATTTGATCAGGAGAGGTTTCCTAAGCCATGGGATGAGGTATGCTTTATGTTAATGAAATATTTCATGCTTGAAGGTTGTTTTAGGAGGTTTTATCACTATCTTTTTGTGTTGCTAAACCACTTCAGGCACAATTTGCTCATTAGCTTCCTATTTTACCTCTTCTCCTCTCTTGAAGCTTTGGTTAAATATGTTACAAAGACTCATGTCCAGAATCATAAGAAATCTGTAATTCCTCTACATCAAGGGCTTATTTTTCAATTTTATAATTTCCACCTAGCTCTTTGCGCCCCCCCAAACCCATTGTTGCTAAGTTGGTTGATAATCCTTCTACGAGCTCTCCTTTGACTGCTAGAGGTAAGTCTGTTTAGAGGATTGTGATTAGGGAGGTCACTTCGGAGACACCCTTAGAGAATGTGGTTGATCCTAGGGTTTCTACGACCAAGAAAAGGGTTAGTGTTAAGCAAAGTCCTGCTAAATCCTCAAAGTCTACCAAAACGCCTCCCTCTCACGAAGCTACTAATAGCTTCAAGGTTGCTCTTAAAGATGACACTGGTAAACCTATTTATGCTAAGAAGACCCCTAAGAGAAAATTGGAAGCTTATGGTAGCCTAGGAGATAAAAAATAGAAGGGGGTGGTAGAATATAAAAAGGAAAAATGTAGTTTTGTTGATGTGGGTAAATTGCTCAATAAGGATAGAGATAAGGTGGGGAAGAAGCAGGAGATGTCGGTTGAGGATGATGTGGGCAGTGAAGATACCAAAAATGAGGATATGGAAACCCCTCGAGGGAAGTTGATTAGGAAAGCTGCTACTAGGAGGCCCATCAGACAAGCTGGTAAACCTACTCCTTCTCTTAAGAAGGTGGTTGTGTCCAACGACTCTAACCAAAAAGAAGAGACTGAAGAAAGTCAAGAGAATGTTCATATTACGGAGGTGACTAATGTTTCTGAAGAAGAAGGGCCTATGGGTGATTATGGGCCAAGCTTCTTCCCTGAAATGAACCTCCCTTGTTTGAACTTGGAGACACCAGAAAATCTGGTGGAAGAGCATACAGAAGGTAACAAAGATAACGAAGTCAGTTCCCAGGATTCCATGGATATTGTTGGTATGAAAGCTAGGTTGTTAGAGTTGAAGAAGAACTTCAAGGTCCTTGCTCACTTTACCACAAAGGTAATGCACCATTCTGCTATGACTTTGGTTGTGCTACAATATTTGGAGATGAAAAAGCATGGGATCGAGAAAGATAAAGTGAAAGATTATGAAGACATATACACCTTCCTCACAAAAGATTGGGAGTAGCTCTTTAACTAGTATTCTGGTATGTGTTATTTTTTATGGTTTGGTTTCCTATTTGTTTGTTGTTTGTTTACTGTCTATGTTGGGTTAATGTTCTATTGCTAGTTTGGCTGAGCCTTTTTTGTGTGCCCTGTGGGCTAGTTTGTAATAGGGATCGACACCCTGGTTTACCACTTATCAATATCAAGAACTATATGCCAACCTCGTAAGGAATTCCATCAAATGGTACTATTATCAAGTAGTTTGAGAGCTTGTTTCAATACCTCTCTATCTAGATTTTAGATGAAAACATTAGATCCCAAATCTAGATCTCTTAGTGGGTCTTTGTAAGTAAGACATTGTGATGTATAGGCCATATGAACAAGAACATCATGACATATATAAAAGGAATAACTTATCACCAGTATTAATGGATGTGTCACAACCCAATTTTGTATTTTACCACAACTACTTGAAAATTTGTGTTAATATCATTATGAACATGTAAATTGCTAAAACTTTTGATGTTCAATCAGTTAAGATATGGATAATGTGTTGATCATAAGATTCAATTATTATAATGTGCAGTGATAAAATTTAATTTTTATGTTACCATTATTGTAGAAATTAATGTTGTAAATGATTTGATTATATTTTGGATTTCATCAGAAAAAGACTAACTACAAGATTTTGTTATGCAAGTGTGACAAGACAGAAGATGACACTCTCATTAAAAGAGAGAGTATCATCAAGAAGAAGTGTCTAGTGTTCCAAAGATGACACTCTCATTAGAAGAGAGAATATCATCAGGAAGAAGTGTCATGCATAAAAATACCAGCACACGCTCACGTAGTCGCATTTAGATGATTTGCATTATCGTAAGTTTAATAATCTTGAGTTAATGAGCATGTCTTTATGTGCGGGAAAATATAAATATGTAATTTGTACTTACGGAAAATGATATTTTAGTATGTTAGATATTTGGTTTACTTCCTAAAATGTTGTCATAAAAAATAAATTATTCTTCTAGCTGATTCGGCTTTATTATATATATATATATATATATATATATATATATATATATATATATATATATATATATATATATATATATATATATATATATATATATATATATATATACATATACTTTAAAAAAAATAGTTAATTAAATTTAATTAGGTTGTAACAACCTTGTTTAAGAACAAGTGTGTTGTAGCCTACTAAAAGATAAGGACAAAGTAAATGCTAGCTGCCAATAACAAATGCAATCAATTATAAATTTTATTTTTTTAGTCACCTATAGGAAAATAAATGACATATGTTTTGAATTAATAAATGGGTTAATGTCTACCAGTGAGAAAATTGGGAAAGGAGAAGAATTCTATAGCTGCCATCATAAGAAGAAACCATTTGTTAATTTAAAACTGTTTCTTTTACCAACACTTGGGACAACTACTAGTTAGACAAAAAAACAAATGTTTAGTTATATCTCATTCTTCTAGGATAGCTGAGGGAAAAGAATAAAACAAAAAAAGAGAGGAAAACAAAATATCTCATTATGGGGAAGATATGGGCAAGAAAGACACATGAGTTTTGGAGGAAAAAGGAAATTGGAAATTTTCTAAATAGAGGTGTGTTCATCAAGGGAAATCTCTGCCTAAAAACTTGCTATTACATCCATCTAGAGGTAATAATCTTGTTTGTTTTTCTTTAAATTGCAAGATCCTCTGATACAAACAATCCTATTGTTTGCAACAGGGAATAGATGCATTACAGTTGCAATTATTATTGTTTGTTGTTATGAACTTAGATTATGTGCATGCTGGATAAAATTTATTTATAATTGCCAAGTTCAATTTGCAAAATTGCATTTATTTCAACCTCTTATGTAATGTCCCCATTTTTGGAATGGTCACCATGGGAGAAAGGATGAGCTAATCTCCTCACTCCAAGATTTTTGGAAGGCATCTTGATTATTGGAGATGACTTGTCATATTTTTCTGATGTCTCCAATGCACTTATCTTGGATAAAATAATTCATCCACCTTGGAGCGAACTACTTGGGAGAGTTAATCATATGGAGATATGCTATGGGATATGGAGACTTGTCATAATTTTTCTAAGAGATGATATGGTTTCATATGGAGGTCACTTTGGTATTTTAATATCTTCTTTCATGCCTAGAGATGGACGAGCTCAAGGTTGCATTCTACATAACATCATGATGAGGAGGTCCTTTGATGTTTGGCACCCAATGAAGGAATAAAAGTATAATATTCCTTGTATCTATGCTAGCGCTTGAAGGAGAGATAAAATAATAATCAAATCATATCTTTAATTTGATTTGTTTTAGGCACTCATGAGGATAGTGGTTGGTCATCCCTCTTGGAGGGAAAATTGCATTTAAAAAATATATAATATCACTCACCTAGGTTGGCCATATTGGAGGAGATTCATGTTGTGTATACATACAAGGTTGATTTGGCATTTGGAAATCATCATTCAATCATTCTTTCATACACACTTGGGATTTTATCTCTTGGAGAGGATCTTGGGATGAAAACGTCAAGCATCCTAGGAGGAGTTGGATGAAAACCTAGCTTCTTCTTTGGAGGATTCCATGATGGGAGTTCACTTGCATTTCATGGATTTTGGAACAGAATTATATATCTAATTTGAAGATCATTTTCAGGCACTTCTTTGGCATGATATTGCTTATCTTTTGTGGAGAAGTTAGCCCAAGATTTGGAGTGCCTTCATTGGAGGAGAGCACCATGTTTTGAGATTGTTTTATGAAGGGTTTAATGTTGATCTAGGGTTTGAGCAAAGCAGATTTACTACAATAGTAGAGCAGACCATTTCCCTTCATGTTAGGAGGTTAGATTGTATTGTTTTTAATATTTAGTTTAGGGTAGAACTTGTTGGGTTTGTTCCTCATGCATGCCCATATCCATTATTGTATTTGAAGACCTTTTGTAATTAGTTTATTGCAATAAACTTCTTTATTTATTTCAGTCATGTATGTTGGGTAAATGAAGATGATTTGTTGATCATATGATGATGAAATACAAGCACAATATTGTTGATCATGTTTATGGTGAAAAAATGATATTTTAAGATGTTTTGTGGGTTGCCCTAGTTATTATTTCAAGTCTAATTTTTACTTCAGAAGTTAGGGTTTGAGCAGAAAACTAAAGTGCAAAAATTAGGGTAGAATTCAAATTAGAGCAAATCATAAAATTTTAAGCAAGGTTCTTTTGGAAAGCCCGTAAATCCAAAATAGGCAAAAATGCCCCATTTGGGATATTACATCTTATTTATGGGCATAATAGTTTTCTTTTATAGATAGTATTCAAAATTGAACAATAACTACCTGGTTCAGTCATTGCCTGTGTTTGTTTTGGCATAACATGATTTTTTATTTTGATAGTGCTAGAAATTTAAATAACAAAATCTTGATAATTTTCTTACCTTAACTGTGAATCTAGGTACAACTTGTGGTTAATTTTTTTGCAATTCACTGCTAGGCTAAATAGATAATAGCCAGTTGATATTTTCTCCTATCCTTAGCACATACTGATTAAATTTATGTTTAATCTACCTATTTCACCATGTCTTTATCCTGAGACTGGAAGAAGGGAGTATGCTTATTTTCCTTCTAAATTTTGTTTGTAACTAAAATCATGTCTTCCAATTGAATGGGTGACTTGTAAAATTTTATAATCAAATTTGAAATCTCCTAGAATAGGTGACTGGGTCTGAGGTAATTTTTAGAGGTAGTAGCCTCTTTGAAAGGAGAAGAATATATTTTTTAGATTTGTTAAGGGAAACACAACCACCAAAAGTATGGTTGCACCCCATATAGTGGGGCAATCATACAAGTGTATAGTTGTGCCCCATAAAACGGGGTGGCCATACAAATGTATGGCTATGTCTCCATTAAGATGGGTGAGCCCTTCCATTTAAAAAAAAATCATACTTAATCTCTAAAAAAAATCTACTATGTTTCTTTTATCCAGATTCATAAAAGGCTCCTCATTTAAGAAAAGTCTTAAATTTTGCATTGAGAAAGAATAATGGCTTAGCAAGTTGTATGAATAGTTTGAATTGAACGTATATATTTGAACTAATTTAAGAGTGGCTGAGTGGATTATCAAAATTGTCTGAGTTTGATCATAGATGATATGCAATTATATATTTTATGTATATTTGAACTTCATTTACTTGAGTTTATGAAGAATTAGAGATTGTGTCTAATACTTTATACATCATGAAATTTTGGCCGCAATCATTTTCTGGAAAAGATTAGAGGACTTATAACCTTAGAGCTATTATGTGACTGAGAGTTGTTCATTTTTGGAAATTGTTTTCCATAAGGGAGTTAAATTTTCTTTCACAGAAATGACATGCATTGAAGTGGTGCTATTAAAAAAAATTGCGTTGGCCAAAGCTAATGACTCAAGTGATTAGAAAATGGATTGTTTGAGTTTCTTGATACACCTTGATGTTTAGGGACATTGCATTACTATATGTTTGCTTGATAAGCATTAGGTAAATGCATATAAGTCGGTAGCATCATGATAGCACAGGCTTCATGCATGTCAGTCATGGTTAGCTAAGATCTTTGTGATGGTTCAGGCTTCCCTTGTGGGGTAGCATGGGGAAGCTTATGGCTTCATGGTAAGGTGGAAGTCATCGTGATGATGCTCTCTCTTCTTTGAGTTTGCGAAGAGGGAAAGTAGATGAGAGACTCCATTAAGATGAAATACTATATTGAGAAAGCTAATATGAGCTTTATGATCATGATATGGATCTATATGTATAGGACTTGATCCTCTTGTATTGTTTATTGAGATATTTGTAAATGCTTAAATTATTTGTATAAACTAACAAAGTTTATGACAACTATGATAGGTTGACATCATATGCTGAGATTCATTATTGTATAGTTGATATGATATAAATTCTTGCAATTTCATTATTTTGGTGAAAGCACTAATGAAACTATTCTTTACCTTATCAAATTACTTGTGTAATCATTGATGTGATATGGTATAATGCCTTCATTATTTGAAAGGATATATTATGAAATTATTTAATTCCATAGTGTATCAGTTGTATTGAGTTGATGAATTATGAATGATATCCTTGTGATTGAAGGATATGTGATAATATAGTTCATGCCTCTTTTATCTATGCTATTGTGTGATAATTGGGTGTATGTTACATGTGGTATCAAAGCTCTAGGTTAAATACTAGGGCCTTGTGTTTACATTACTTTAAGCACATTTCTTTAACATTTCATGAATATTATTATAGATGAAAGAGTCTAAATGGATCAGTCACATGATGTTGATCATTGGGGTTCGAGAAATGAAAATGAACAACAAGATTTAAGTTGGATCTCATTTTAGCACTTTTAATTGACACTAGAGCTAGAATGGATGTCATAGAGTAGGAAGTCAGAACAAACCATCTAGTGCCTGTACTCTTTGAAACGCGACATAAGTACAAGTGTAGATGAGTCAGCTCTGATGTAGCACATGGACCCTCTCCTTACTTCTAGCAATCTCCAAGTCACTCTCTCCCTCATGGAAAAAGCCATTTGAGTGGAGGCAAGACCCGAGGGTTTTTTTATTCACTTGGGAACATGACCTCACGAAGAGCAGTTGGCCTGATTAGGGGCTTATTGTTGTTTTAGATTTGTCTTGTTCTTTCTAAGGAGATTATTGTTGAGATGACTACATGACCCAAAGGATCACTTGTGGTTTGTCTCCTATTAGGGTTTTTGAGATTCCAATGCCTAGATGGATCTTAATTTGCTTCATTTATGCTTCTATTATGTTGTAGTCTATCTTTGAATGCTTGTATGCATTGTTGAATTTGTTGTTCTTGTTCCATAACCTTAATGAAGTGTTGTTGTTCTTGTGTGAGTTGTGATCTTGGGTTTAACTCTTTGATATCCTCAAGGACTGCCCTCACCCATTCACCTCTGATTCTAGGGCACATTCAAATGCTTGGATAGAGAGAGTAAATTTGAGTTGACCAAGAGTTGAATTTTTGACTTAGTGATCAATGTGAAATAAGGTTTTTCTAGGTCTTTTCTTGAGTTTGATGACCTCGCGATGAAATCAAGGAGTTTCGACTTGTGTTGACTTTATGTTGACGCCGTGATGAAATTGAGGGTTTGTGTGAACTTGTTTCACTTTTTGAAGTTTTATAATGTTTTTGGTATTTTGTGGGTTTTTTAATGTATGCAAGCTATGATGTACGCAAACAACTCTTTTTGTTCTTTTCTCCAACTTTTTGAAATATAATGAATTAAATTAATCTAGGAATTGAAAGATGTATGCAAACTAATATGAAGTTACCTAATGCAACTATTCTATGTTTTTGTATTTCCAAGATCAATTTTGAATTAAACTAAGAATTGAAAGGTACATGAAATGAAACTAATCTAAAATTGCAATTTAACTACATAAAACAAGCTAATTTAAGCAAACTAAATTAACCTATCAAGGAAATCATAATGCAAATATTACTATTCCAAGAGCAAGATTTGTGATTTAATTACTACTAAAACATGAAAAACCTGGAATATGGAGACGCATGAGCCTTTACTACCCTCAGGAATCCCTGCGTATAGAAACCTCTTTTTCCTCCTGCAGCAATAGGGTCGTCCTCTTGCTAGCAAGTGGGAAGGGAAAGCAAAAGAATAAGCTTCAGAAAGATTTAAATGAGATCAATGTGAGCTAAGAGCACTGTGGATTGAGAATTGGTGAGCATAACAATGCTATGAATCCTTTGAAGGCTTTGGAAAAATAACAACAATAAATAAGAGGCACCTAAGTCTTGCAACGAGCATAAGCATGCTAATTGGAGAGCAAAAGCTAAGCAAAAGATGGATTGCAATAATGAATTTTCCTCCTCTATTGCTTGGAGGAGGGGGTCTTTATAGATTGAGAGAGCACAAGAGGGATGGGGATGATTAAGGATTTAACTCCCTTGATTGGAGAGTTAACTTGTTGATTGATTAAAAGACTGAATAGATTGGAGAATTAACAGACAGGCCTTGAAATCTTATCAAAGAAGAAGAAATGGAGTTAGCATGAGAGGAGGAATAGTTAACAAGAATAGATTGGGCTAAATTTACATGATTGGGTGTGTTGATTGAGTTAATTATGACCTCCTCTATGTTTAGCTCAAAATTGAATGCAAACTGGGTGAAAACAAAGTCTTTTTGGGCTCAAAATGAAGTAGAAACTCATGTTTAAAATCCATAAGGGTTGCCATAGGATCACCCCTTTCACTAAGGTAAGTTTTCCTAGGAGACCCTAGGGTGACCCACAAAGGGTAACACTTGGGTGTAGACAAAAAGTTGCCTATGCTAAGCTATAGTCTAAAAAGGGGATTTGGCATTTGCAACAGGGTCTAGGATAACTTCATGCAAGGTCACTCGGGAAGTTTTGGTCATTAATAGGGGAGACCCACAGAAGAGGAAAGCTAGGCAAAAACTAAGACATGGATTTGGCTTGCTGGGTTGTCTAAATGCTTCCTAGGGTTAGAGAACTTCAGAATGGGGTGTCGAAAGGTGGAATTAGTAAGAAAATGTGAATACTAAACTTGTAGGAAAGGGGAATAATGTGACAAAAGAAGAATCAACAAAGTAGAAAAAAATAATGGTTAGGAAACTGGAGAATAAACCAGAGAAAGCTAACTGACATGTGTCTTTAAAAGGAGTGTTGCTGAGGGGACGTTATTATTCACACTTCTGTGTACGTGATTGGGATTATATATCATCATGGGGTCCTCATGGAAGCTCATGCATCATTTTAGTGCTTACATACTTTCCCCCTCAAGGATGGTAGTCTACATGAAAGGTAGGTACCCTTTCTGAAATAGGCCTTACCTATCATCGATTTGTCGTAATTATACCTGCAAAGACTAGCATTAGTTCAACATTTAAGATATTAAGATAAGCAATGAAATTGAAAATAAATGAACATACCATGAGTTGTGTCACAAGTTCGACTGATTTTCTACTTTTCTATTGGTGACCTATAAGGATGAAAGCACGTAAAACATAGCACCAAAACACTACAAAAGAAATAAACTACCCCTAAATGCATAATTAAAAACTAAGCTTAATACAAGAGGAGTGAGAATTTTGTGAAGAGGAGTCGATTGTTGATGGAATCGTGCGTACAAGAAGTCATTGGAAAGCTTTCATTGAGGTGATGGCAACATAGGCAACGAATCCTTCTTCTACTAAGAATCAGGTATGAATAGTGTGGTTTTCTACCTTCGAAACCCTAGTTTGAATTTTGTCAATTTTCTTGCAAATGATTTCATTTTTCTCAAATTTTTCTCACATTATGTTTGTTTTGTCATTTAGAGTGTAAATGTACTTTTGTTTGTTGAAATTAGGTAGAATTTTTACTATTTCTATGAATTTTAAGCATGATGGGGTGTGGGACAGGGTCGCCCATGGGTCACCCCTTTCACTAAAGCAGGTCACCCTGGGCAACCTAGATGCTTCACTGGGGTCACTTGGGGAGATATGGTTTGATAACAAGGTCACTCAAGGAGTTTTTCCTTGCTAAAGTGGCAACCTTGCCGGCAATATTTGATTTTGACTGTAATTTTATGCGCGATGATATTTCTATAATTTTGTTTTTCAATAATCTTGACACTAGTCTCTTCATTTTATTGCAAATTTGTGAATAATATATATTTTTTTATGATTTTCTAAGTTTTGATGAGATCTAACACGTGGTTCTTCATTCTTGACATGATGGATGCATTCGATGGAATGTAGGCCATGAGCAGCAATGGATTTCAGATGCTTACAGGGCCCTGTCTTCAAGAGAGATCATGATATCTTGAAGAAATAGGGGCTAGATAAGATATGTCATGTTTTAGTTGTCCATGCTACTTCTCATATCTGATGTGACATTTTGACCTACTGGGATGCTGACAGGAACACTTTCAAATTTTTACAAGTATCAAGGGAGTGGAATATCACTCTTTACAATGTTTATCGCATCTTAGGGGTTCCTATGAGGGGACAATGACTTGTTCTTCCTGAGAGTGACTCACTTGCCAAAAACTGATCATGGTCTTCCATTATGGGAGTATCTTACTCTGAGACATAGACAAGGGTCCAACTTACTTCAGTTCCTTGACTTCCTATTTCTCCTTTAAGGAAGTACCTAATTGGTCTATTTGCTTCAAAGTTGTTAGGAGATAAGGGAGCATCTAGACTTAGATGGTGTTGGGCACTAATCATTCAGTGCATAAAGTGTGGTACCTTATTTGCATAGGGTGTTGACATCTTAGCTATGGTCTATCACGATTTCTATTGTATTGCATGTCGAGGGGCTCTTGCCTTTAAACATCCCTCTTTGATCATGTCATGGATTTATGAGCACATATGACCATTTTAGAGGGAGATTCTACTTCCTAACCCTGGACTTCTAAGAGCTACACGATGGGGTTGACTTGGTCACTTTGATACTAGCTTTCTTGCAATGGCTATTGATTGATGTTGACATGATTCTTAATACTTATATTGATATGGAGGGCTCATGGCTTAGTGACACACATATCAGAGCATTTTGCAGGGGTGTGGCTCAACTTTTAGATCGAAATGTTTTTGTTGAGCTTCACCATATCGAGCAAGTCTTACAATAGCTAGGCAATGATTTTCCATAGGACTTGCCCCTAGTTTCCACTTACTACAAGACTATTTAGGAGATGGGAGATTCCAAGAAAAGGATGATCACATGGATTCCTTTGACCCCTGGAGTCTCGATTACTAGGCTAGTTCATACACCTCATAGCTCTGGTTTCAGCTATAGGAGAGGAGATGGTCTTCTCCTAACGGTTTGATTACTCTTAACAATTTTGATTCTACTAACGAGGATTACAATCCAGAGGGAGAGGATCATGATGAGGTTTGTGAAGGAGAGGATAGAGAGATTCCTCTTGACGAGGAGACTACCATACCTCCTATTCGTGATCATGCACTAGATGACCCCTCTTGGGAAGAGGGTGATCCTCATAAGTACCCTTCCTTTTGCTCTTATTTTTGTCATTTTTGTACACTTGGATCATTTGACTAACTCTCTCTTCTCTTCTTTCTTCTCTTTAGGAACTATTACAAGATGGAGGGAATTATTCTATGATTCAATCTTAGATCTTTTTATTCTAGTCATGGGTCATTCTCGTGAGTCTCTACATGTTGATGCCTGTCTTCCTTCTCATGTCAGTTGTCACACAAACATTCTTGCGCCTACATACTATGCCATCCAGGAGATTACTTCTTTACACGGTGAGGTTAGGTAAATTAGGGCCAAGAATGTTGTCTTTTAGGAGATGGCAAGCCTTGGAATTTGTAAACAGACTTCTTGAGTTGACATGATGGGTCCTTCACATGTTCATAGTAGAGTTCCTTCTCTTTCTCATAGGACCCATGAGGGTTCTAATGCCACTAGTTATAGGAGAGTTAGGAGTCGAAGCCCTGGTGGCTCTATTGGTCAAAATCATCCCTAAGATTTATCTATGTTTTTCTTATTACTATTTTGCCCCCTTACATAGGGAGACTTAGAGCATTTTGTCCTCAGCTCTAATCTTCTCTTTGTATCAGCTTTGTACTAGCACTCTTGGAACTTTCCTTATGATCATGATTATCTTTATCTTTTGTGCTCATTGGTGATTCAAAACCTTTATGATTATGATATCTAAGACTTTACACAAATGCAAAATTATTATGATACATTTTTGGTCTTTTTTAAATATATATGAATGCAATGCAATGTATTAAATACAGGGGCACAAGAAGGAAGGCAACACACTTTAAACCTATGGAATGTCATGAGTTATGACATAGACTTATAGCTTTTCATTTTTCTGATTTTTGGTATGATCAATGCATGATGGAACAAACAATGTGACAACTCTTTACTTAGATTTTTGCTTAAGTGGATTGCAAATTATATTGAGGTTTTCCCACCCATCACCCTTTGTTCTCCTTTCAAAAATCTTTGGATCATCTAGGTCATGCCTCACTATTGTTACTTCATTGTTTCACAAAATTTCTTCATTTTATTTTTCATTCATTAAAATTTATATTTTAAGGAGGAAAGAGATTTATAGCTATTTGATTTTTAAATTTAGCTATTATTTTTATCAATAGAATAGTTACATGCATACAAACATAAACAAAAAATACAAAAACAAGTTCCTTTTGTTCTTATTTCAAGAATTCAACATAATTTTAAAATCATTTATTTTTAACATCCCAAACATTTCAAAAATCAAAATAATATAAACAAAAATGTTAGTTCTATTTCAATTGAGCTAAAAACCAATCTAAAAATAGTTAAATGTTTAATCTTCCAAACAAAGCAAATCAACCAAAACACTCCAATTGTATTTCAAAATTTGACACAAACAAACACAAAACTTGAAAACACTCAAATTTCACAAAGTAGTTCAAAACTGATGACGAGAACTCTATATTCAACCAAAAAGGTATCAAAGGGACTTTGAACCATCTCTTTCCCCATTTCAATCAATGTTGTCATTTCACACCTATGTTTCTATCAATGAGATAAGATTGGGCAGGGATAACTTTGAGATATTTGATGGAGCTCCTACTAAATCCTACAACCATTGAGGTATTAGAACAAATCCAAGTTGAAAAATGAATTTGACAAGAAAATGATTCCTTGGAGGTTATCTAAATGGCTCACCTCAACAAAGTCTTTGAATGAGATACTATTTATTTGGATGCTCTCTTCAAATCCATTCAATATAACCTTAACATTCTCCATGCAAAAGTTCATACTCTCCATACAATAGTCACAAATTGACCAAATATTAATGATATATATTGGACACTCATTCCTCATGAAGAGGGTAGTCCACCCCATTCCCCACCATTACAGTTAATTTTTCCATGTGAGTGCAATAGTAGTTTACCACCTATCCCATCAACATGAAAATTGTATGTGAACCATTTTTTATTCATATACAGTAGTGACAAGTCATATTTAGAGCATACAAAATCTAAGAACCACCACATGAAATCTCATCATCCATGAGGTCATCATCAACAAAATCTTATCAATGAAATATTTCTCAATGCTAGGGATAAAGGTAGAGGCAAGAGATGGGATATTGGTGATAATGGCAATGACAAGTGAAATGACCTAGAGGGATGATGGAGGTGCAACAATAGTGGTGGCCACAAGGATATTTGTGATGGATGAATAAGGTGGATCGATGTAAAGGGACTGCAAGAAATGTACCAAGTTCTAATCAATAAGCATGCCATGAGAGAGTGGGGTAATGTAATCTATAGGGGATATAAGTAGTGATGAGAGATGAAGCTAGAGGTGAGTGACTAAAGTGGAAGTGGATGTAGAAGTAGAACTAGAAGAAGTAGAGGTGGTTGAAGTGTTACGTAAATGTCTATAATACATCGCAAGAGCTAGTTATAGTTTACGCTTAGGTCTAGGTGGAGGGAGATAGTAATAGGTAGGAGGTTGGAAAACATCTTCAACTTTAGGGGTAGGTTTGGGTAGCGTAGGAAGAATCATAAGCAAGGGATGAGGATGGTTATAATGAGTAATAAGGGGTTGAGTGAAAGGAGTGGGTAAGAGAGGTGGAAGTGTATAAAGAGCAAGGACAATAGATAGATAAGGTGATGAAGGAGAATGAGGTCAAGAAATTAATCAACATTTGGTATTGGTTAAAGAAGGTGTAGGAGTAGGTGGTATAGGATGAAATAAGGGAGTGGGTAAAAGTTTAGAAAGAGGTGGAGAAGGACCACATTGAAGTGGTGGAGGAGAAGGAAACCAAGCCCTATGTTGGAATGGCAAAGGGTCATGGTTTTGAGGATGGGGTTAGTCACACAGCAAAGGAGGAGGTTATACATGGGGAGCTTGTGGTGGTTGAGTGGTGCAAGTAGGTGAAGAGGGTCACAAATATCATAGCCCCTTTGTGGTTGGATAAATTATGATATCTCAAGTATCATGGGATAAGTGTCTAAGGAAGGATCATTAGCATGGTAATGAGACTTTTGCTCTATATACATTTAATAATTCAAACATATTATCATTATGTTAATGTGGTGTGGTGCTTTGTTTTCAATTGAAATGGCCCATAGTGAAGTTGGCATTAGTGAAAATGGGTTTGAACATGGATTAAGGGATGGTGATAATAGAATCATTGTGGATGAATTTAAGACATTAGTGAAGGACAAAACAAACAACATGGAATTCATCTAACCAAGGTTAGTCAAGAAGAAAGTGAAATTAGAAAGAAGAATGACATGAGCAAGAATAAAAGTGAATTTTGGACCAGTCCTATTGGGTAAGATAACATAATTGAGAGTATCAATATAAATTCCATTGTAACAATTCAAAGCCACCCTAGATTCAACATAGGATTCTTATTGAGTGTGGGTTTTAAGAAGGCACTCTTAAGTTATGATGTCAAAGGAACAGGTAGGGTGAACAAGAATTCCTTCATAATGGCCACTTATAACAATGTTATAGATGTATAATGGACCATGGTAATTGTTTTCAAGAATCTCTATGGTTGAGAATATGATAAGAAGAGGCAAGAATGGTGTTAGAAGGAGAAATATTGTCAGAAAAAGGTTGAGAGTTATCAAAATAAGGTGAAGTGTTGATGATAAGTGTCAACATTATTGGATTGATTATGTTGGGGGAAAGGAATTGGTGAAAATTTGTAATTTTTGGTTGGGAGGGGACATAGAAGGGTTACCTTTGTCATTTAGTACATCTACTTCAATAAGATCATTGTCAGCGAGGTCTTATAGTTTATGTTTAAGAGTTGTGCACCATGTGATATCATGTCCAGCGGCCCTATGATATTGATAAAAGATGTTTGAGTCACAATTTTTAGACAATAGAAGAGAAGTCTCTAGAGGACAAATAAGAGGAAGTGTCAGAAGATTGGCAGAAACAACTTGATTCAAGATAGATTGATATGAGTTGACAAGTCAAGTGAATTCTCTAAAAGGTTAAAGATCAATTTAAATGGTATTAGTAGAAGGAATAGTAGGATATGGGAGAATATATGGGGGTGTGGTTTTCATGCCCCAACTTTTACACCAAAAAATAATGGACCAAACATGGATGAACAATATTTCTATGTTACAGTTGCAACAAAAACATGTCACATCCTCACACTTGAACACACAATATTGTCACAACTAAAAAACATCATGACCAACACAAATAATGACACCATGAAATGCATGATGACACAAGGTTAATGCATAGCAACATGAAATATCACAAGCAAAATACTTGCACAAACAATGTGGAATGTTGTCAACATGATGAGAAATGAAGGAGATAGAACCTCCTCGCAACTAATGACAGAGTGTTCAATTCACATCATCAACACCAACTACGACAAGAATGGAGGGAACTAAATTTCACCCCTAACACATTCTATCCCTCAAAAACACCTAAGGATGGATTGATAATGCTCAAACATCCTCTCAAACAAGCTATGAATGGTTGATCACTAGGGAGACTCGACATATCACCTATGTCTCACCAAGGACTATTCAAGAATGCTCAAGGACACAAGAACAACACAAAAATGATTAAACTAACCAAGGACAAAACATAAAACTAATACAATATGATAGGAATTTAAGGTAGACCACAAGGTAGAATTTTTTTTTGAAAAAGGTATAGAAGTATCTATTGTCTGAGAGTTAGCCCTTTCTAAACTAAATTTCCCATACTGATTGTCTAGGTTGCATGTGCTTCTTAAGGTCACCCTTGTCCTTTCCAAGGTTTTTTGTGGCCTTCCTAAGGTTTCCCTATTGCTAGGTAGGTTGCCTCTAGTAATATAAGTGACCTATGATCAATGGAATGGTCCCAAATCGATAGTGGGCTTCTTGAAATTCTAAAAATTGATCCCAAGGAACTATAAAGGGTCCCCTACAAGACTAATTTACCATCCTACATACTCAAAACGAAGTTGTAAGATCACAAGACAAGAAACAAGGCACAAATGCCCAAAATGAGTGAAGGGCTAGGCCTAGGCAAACCTAAAGCAACCTATGCAAGACATGGTATAACTCCCTCAATTTATGAGCTACTAATGAATCGTTTGAAATAAATTACATCCTTAAAATCACAAAACACCAATATTCATTTTACCAAAAATGCACTATTCACATGCAAGCATTCATTGACTCAAAATTTGACAATAGGACATGCAAGCATTCATCAACTCAAAATGCGGTCCAATAGGACATGCAAGCATTCATCAACTCAAAATGCAATAGTACGACATGCAAGCATTCATCAACTCAAAATGCGACAATAGGACATGCAATCATGTGCAACTTCCAAGTTAAAGAATTGAGGACATAAACATATTACTATTGATTTACATACATTCACAACATCCAAAATACAACATAACATGATTAATCCATAATTTTCCTTGACAAGTACACATTAGAATTTACGTACAATCATGATATTTGATTCTAAAACAAGATTCAATTTCAACTTAAATCACAATTCTTACATGGTTACAAAGGAGATATCACATCCCAAACATGGATGGATCACATTCTAATATAAATATAAGGTACATATACAATTACCACTTTTCCAAGCCTTAACAAAAGTTCACCAATAACCATATACTACAACCTTCTCAAATATGATAAATTACAATAAATCAAGATATAACAATTAAGGAGAGATGAGATCCCTACATGCTATCCAATATATGCCACCATGACCCCATCATGCATACCAATGGTGATCAACACCACCCAACCATGTGGGACCCTAAGGCCCACTCCTCTATACTAAGGGATGAACACATGGTTACAAACATAAGCACGACATACAAGATTGGCCTAAACACACAACACAATCAAACATTTTTCCACTTCACAAATTAGTTCCACACAAGGATCACAATTTACACAATAGGAATAGAAAGGGAAGCCTAAGACAATGAATGTCTTTGCCTTAGTCCTCCAGGACACAGTGTAGACTTATGGAGACATGATTATCTCAAGTAGCATCCATCACAACAAATACGTTCCTTTAAACATTTTCATTAAACTAGATAAAATCCTAATAGTTTGGAAAGTAATGTTCTCTTGCCTACAACATTTGCATCAACTCTAGATAAAATCCCAATAGAGTTGGAATATAATGTCTCATTTAAGTCTTTTCTTAGTTGATAATTGAACCCATATTTTATTATTTTAATGAATCCAACCATATCTTAACCCTAGATAAAATCTAATAGAGTTAAAGCGATCATGGCCACTCCAATACTTTACCTATTTCTCCATTCCTGACATAATGAATCGACCATTCATGTCTTAACCCTCAATAAAGTCTAATATAGTTAGAGCAATCACAAATTAGGTTTTCATGCAAGCACACTTCCCGAGGAGAAAGACATCTATTTCTATGGAAAAACTCATTACTCCACAAATAAAAACCATATACAAGTTCCAAATTTTAGAAAAAAATATATAAAATTTTCCAAAATTTCTCCAATTTCCAGGTTCCATCATTAGAGAAGCTTCATTTTTTTCTCAAATTTTGAAATACAAACAATCTTAACATTAAAAAATTAACCTCTTGTTCCAAATTTACCCAACAACACAAGTATGCAACCATATAAGTTTTTAGGGAATATTGTAATAGTTTGGGTATGCAATTCATATTTTCTAAATTTCCTAAACCATGAAAATAAAATAAATAAATTTCTAAAACTACCCAATTGTTCTACAACAATATCAACTCATTACTTTGCCTACAACTATCATTTCCAAGCTAAGAATCCATTAAAATCTTGAAATAGATTTGAGACAATACTTAATACAATCTTACATTTCATACAACAGTTTAGAAATAATCTCTTTCTATGAAACTACACATTAGATTTACAACAAAACAAATATGAAGAAGGCCTCTATGAATACAATGCAAACACAAGGTGAATCCTTCTCCTCCAATAGGAAATCTTCAAACACACTTCAATCCACTTCCAAGACCTCACAATTCTCTTCCAAAGCAAGTAAGCAAGGGTTTGAAGAAAAATATACTCCTCTTTTTGCTCTCCAAAAACTCATAAGAAAACAAATTATATTCGAATAGAATGAAAAAATTGTTTTACATATAAATCAATACCTAATATCCATTTCCCTTATGATCCTTTTAAAAATTTGGCTAACACACTTTAGGATAATATCAAATTTTCAACAAATATCTGTTTTCAACCCAAAACATCTAACTTAGAAGCCAAATTTCACTTTTTTGAATATAATATATTTTCCAAATCACTTTAACATATGTAATAAAATTCCCAAGTACATAGCTGAGAAGTTTGAAATAATCCAAAGGAACTTCCTGTGGTCTGCGGTGGAAAATAAAAAGAGACTAGTTCTAGTTGGTTAGGACAAGGTGTGCAAGCCAAAGCTCCAGGGAGGCCTGGGGATAAGAAAGATCAACCTGCTTAATAAAGCCCTTATTGCCAAAATTGGATGGAACCTTTTAAAGGGTGAAAAGGAATGGGGTAGTATCATGAAAGCCAAATACTTCAGAAATATGATCCTTGAGGACTTTTTACATTCCCCTAGCCTCCCCAAAGGTTCTGTCGTCTGGAACAATGTGATAAAATGTAGATCTGTGCTTCTGCAGGGTATCAAGTGGAAATTGGGAGATGGTAGATCCATAAGATTCTGGGAAGACAACTGGTATAAAGGGGGCCTGTTAAATAGAGTTTAGAATGTCCAAGGTCTGGTCAATTTGGTTGTTTCTTACTTTGGCAGAATAGCTTGAGATTATATCCTACCCAACAGAGGGGGGCAGAAACTGCTGTCAAACTATTGTCAGGGCCTGGTGGACCTCATTCAAAAAGTGGATGATATTCAACTCTCTCTTAGAGATTGCAGAATAAAATGTTGTGCCCAAGGAGAGGTTTGGGATTTTTACTGTCAGATCTGCTTATAACCTCTTTATGCCTCAGAATAAAGATAACCTTTGGAGGAGGGTTTGGAACCATAACCTTATACCAAAAATTAACCATTTTTGGTGGTTGGTAGTGCAAAACAAAATCCTAACCATAGATAACCTTCAGCTTAGAGGATTCCAAATACCCCATAGGTGTACTCTCTGCTTTAAAGATGAAGAAATTGTCTCTCATCTCCTTCTGTACTGTGACTTTGTGGAAAGTCTAAAGTCTGGCTATGAACAATCTGGGAATCCCCTGGTGTCTGAATGAGGACCTACCTGCTCTTTTAAGGTCCTGGTCCTCTCCTCTTTTCCACCCTATTTGTAAAGAAATCTAGGCCCCGATCCCTCCCATTCTGACTTGGGGCCTCTAGAAGGAGAGGAATAATAGGCTCTTTCGGGAAAAATCAAAAAACCATGAGGAGGTTTTTTGTATGATTGCCAAACTCATGCATGACAACCTCTCTAACAACACTTTGGAAGCTGCTAAACATCCTCCCAACAACTTGGAAGTTAGTATTATAAAGAAGTGGAGCATTTCGACAAGTATTTGCACGATGGATGACACTAGGAGAAGAGCTCGGGCTAACACTAAATGGTCCTCCCTTGTGGGTTGGTCCAAACTCAACTTCGATGGTGTTGCTAAAGGCAAACCTGGGTTGGCAAGTGGAGGAGGTGTTCTAAGGTCTGACAAGGGTACCTTCTTAGCGGCTTTTACTGGTGGGCTTGGCGAAAACACTAATAATATGGCGGAGGCCTTGGCCCTTCTCTGGGGCCTCAAAGTTGCTTTGGCTATTAACATCAATAGACTGGTGGTTGAAGGTGATTCCAAGCTCATAATAGATGTTGTTAAAGGCAAAGTCAAGGTCGGTTGGCAGGTTGAAGACATTATTCATGATATTAAAACTTTTTCTTTTAAGTTTCAATGGTATTGAAGTTGTTCATACCTATAGAGAGGGCAATCAAGTTGCAGAACTTATGGCTAACCATGGGATTAATCTCCACCCATTTAGGTGTTGGAAAAACATCTCTATTCTTCCCCCGAATGTTAGAAACAACGTTCAAAAGGAGGCAGATTCCTAAGTGTTCATGGCTCTTTACACCCTTCTTTTTTATGGTTAGTAACTTCATGTCATCCCATCATTATTTGGAGTGGCGTGTGAAGGATGATGTCATGGTCATGACAACTCACTTTCCTCGATTGAGCTAGACTTTAAAGTTCCATGTGGACTGCAGCCAACACAGCGTCCCTCATGAGTCATCGCCTTGCTGGCCTCGTAAGTCTTTTCATACCTTGTTGGTCGTTTTGGTCATGGAAAGCTTGCATGAGCCTCATAATGAAGAAAATTATGTCCTAAACAAGTTGGGGATTTCAAAGGACATTTATGAGTTTTTGGGGTGCGCGGGTTGCATTTACAGTAATGAGTATTTGCTTATTTATAGATTGTTCGATCAAACCTTGTTTCTTGCCAAGCTTTGTTGCTACATCCCTCATTGTTGGTTCAGTAAGTTTAGAAGAATAGGTGGCGACAAGGTGTGTACTGAGCCGACGTCCTGTGATGAGTTTAAGGAAGACTTGTAGGTTTGAAGCATTTCTTATGAGGGGGGTTACGTCGTTCCTTGAATCCTTGAATGGTTTTGATGGGAATTTGTCTATCCAATTTGCTATGTCTTGGGATGCAGATAGGAGGATGAAGGTTGGCGGTGTGCAGTTTGTTGCTTTGGAGGAGTCCATTGCTAGTGCTATGGGTCTGCAACGTAAGGGCAAAAGGTTGGAAAAGCAAACTAAGGTCCAAGACCCAGAGAAGCTTAAGCATTTCTATCAGGAAGACAAGAAATAAGTCAGACTGGAAGGTGGATTTGAGCACGAGAACCTGGTTAACCCTTGGGACCGGGTATGTTACCTTATTATGAAGTTTTTCACTCTCGAAGGTCTATAGGTGCTTTTATCATTATCATTTCGCTTTGTTAAACCACTTTAGACATAAAATGTTGGTAAACTTCCCTTTCTACTTGCTTTCTAGCCTTGAAGCTTCTGTTAAGCTGACTAGGAAAACCTGCAAGGGTAATCCGGTTGTGGTTGCAGTTCCCCTACATCAAGGTCTCATCTTCCATCTTTACCAATTCCATTTGGCCCTTTGCCCTGTTCAACCCCCTAAAGCTAGCCTTGTCGAAGAAATTGCCAATGAGGATTTAGATGATAACATCCCTCTCAGTGTCAAGTTTGGTAGTCCCTCCAAATTGAAAGCCCTGTCTCCTACTATTGTTGACCCCACTAACCCTATTGACCCCCCCTCTAATTCCCCAGTTGTTCTGGGTTCTAGCCCCCCTATCATGTTGGACACATCTTCCTCTAGGGCCCTGCATTCTGGCCAGACTCCTGTGTTGGTTTCTGGGGGTGGGGATGGGTCCCATGGCCATTCTCGTAAAGAAGTCGCTGAGGGCCTTTACGAACTGAGGAGTTGTCCTCCACCCCCTAGAGGAAATAAATGCAAGGGCTTGCATCGCCACCCCAGCTCTGCCAAAGATGGTAAAAAGAAAGCCAAAAAAAGGTGAAGTTGGTTTGAGGTCTGAGGATCTGGAGGCTAAGAAAGGGTTAGATACTCCCTAGTAGCAGAAAGAGGTGGAATTTGTTGATGTCAAGGAGAAGGTTGTGGGTAGGGAAAATACTGAGAGAAGACCTAGCATTTGCAGGTCATCTAGGCTAGTCGGTGGGAAGCCCCAGGTATTGAAATAGTTGACTATTCCTCTACTTAAGATCATGATGACCCTAAGAATGAGATGGAAATAAGGGAGGTTAAGACTACTCCGATGCAGGAACAAGAAGGAACAAGCCACTTTGACTCAATGAATAATTCGATTTACGACACTGAACATGAGGAGACTGAGATTCTTGAGATCCCTAATAAGGAGGTGGAGAGTGCCAGTGAGGTTGAGCCTAACAGGTAACTTGTGCAGGAGCTTGATAATGTTAAGTCCCAGCTCTCTGCCATGGAAAATAAAGTTCAGACCTACTGTTGACTGCTTGCTTGAAGGTCTTCCACAGGGTAGCCAATACCTTTTCTATTCTGCAGGATGAGCATACCGCTGGTGTTGATGTTGTCTTTGAGAACAAAGAGGAGTTGATCAAGAAGATTAAAGATGATTGGAAAGATCTGATGCATTAGTCTTTTTGTCTTATGTTCTGGCCTTAGTTTCCTTTTTAATACTGTTATGAACTTTTGCTACTAGTTAGTTGTTTCTATGTTGCTCGTGGCCTTTGGCCTGTTTTGCTACCCATGGGGCTTTTTGTTATCGGGATCTGCACCTGTGTTTGCAGCTTATCAATACCAAAAACATATGTAATAAAATATGTTTTAACTTAAAATGCAATAACTTCCCAAAGTTACTTTCCCTACATTAATTTTTTTTTTACCTTTTTAGATAATTCAAAAGCATATCATTATTCCAAAAAAGTCCTTTTAATTATTTCACATATATGCTAACATTTCACTAAATCGTTTAAATTGATTTCACTTATAGCAAATTAAATGCGCATAAGGAAGTAAATGAAAACACATAATAGGTAAACATGTTACTGGCTAGAACAATAGGGATCTAAAATCATAATTGATTCAAATATTAGTTTTATGAGTTTTGACATCTCATGTCCTATTACTCTACATTGAGTAGGATAGGTTTACAATATCAAACAAACCATGTAGTCTATCTCTAATTATTCCCATTAGGATTTTATCTATACTTGTACACTTCAATCAGACATTACACAACTTGTCTAATATGTAACAACATCCAAAGTGAACATATTTATGTTGTTTATCTCGATGAAAAACCATTTTAGGGTTTCGAGGCTCCATACAAAACCCATTTTACCCTTTTAATTAAAAACAATAGCCAAAGTGAAAGGTAAAATAAATTAATCATAATAATTCACATTTCAATAATAACATCTAATTACAACATCATGATAATATAGATAATACATGATTTAATCATTTATTAAACAAGATGGAGCAAGAGTTAACACAAGTAGGCATTACATCCTCCCCCAAGAATGAACTTCCTCCTGGAATTCACCCAGGGTAGGATGAAATCACCATACCAACTACAACCACACAAAAATATATAATATAATCCCACAACCACTCGAGGTTGACCACCTCAAGCACACACACGCAATAGAGCTAGTGAAAGAATATAAAACATATTTTCATATTTATCACAAGGCATTACACTTTTCACAACACTACTTTAATGATTGAAATTCAAATCGTGCACGAGAATTCTATAATCATTAATTTTTTTCAAGCATATGAAAACATTAATAATCACACAAACACTCCCCATAAACTACTCTTTTATACAACCTACCAAAGATCCAACTTGGAAATGGTAGAGAAGGAACATTGAAGAACGCATGACTAGAAGATTCAACATCCAGAAATAGCATATATCCATCATAGATTTAAAAAATATTGAAGAAAATAATCTCAATCCCCAACAATAAGGTAAATAAATGGATCCCAATTCAACAACAAATCAAACACACCCATAATAGTGATGGGAAAATAATTATAAATCATAGATTTGTGGCTAAGCAACTCACAAACAAAGAAAATAATTAATGTTGGCACTCACAAGAAAGCATAAACCTCATCAATAACCACAAGAAATATTCACAATTCTCAAAATTACACACTTATGTACACTATGCGACCACTGCTAGTCACCACAAGAGAGAAGGGGAATAAATGTCAACATAATTGTGTAGTCTTATTAATCATTATTCACTATTATGTAGAGTTCAATGATCCAAGTACATACATTATTATTTATTACAACTCAAGATTTTCTAAGTGTTATCACCTACACATTAACTAGAGTTAACCTTTCTAATTATAAACACAATCAATCATGATATCTCACTCAAGAACATCACCGTGCATCTACTGAATTCATCAATACACTAGCTTTCATATACTAGGACATAGTCCAACCAAAGAAATACATTTTTTGATATGCAAGATAATAAATCAATATCAACATTCATTATGGAATCCTTGGCATCTAATATCATATTAAGAGTACACCAATATTCAACAATAATACTCATTTAATTATGTAATGCCAGAAAATGTCCCCTTGGGGGCTTTTCCCTCTTAAGGTTTAGCTCATGGGTCTTTTAGCTACATTTAGGACATCTTACATCATATTTCAACATCCCGATGGAATGAACCCTGGGTGTCATGTCAAATGGGACCTAGGGGGACCCCTTGAACCTAACCCTACCAAAAATAACGAGGGAGGACTTAGGCGCCTACGCCCTAGTCCTGCCCTATTTTGGGTCAGTCCCAAATTTTGGATGTCGACTTGTGACCATTATTTGGGTCCTATGCCGACACGGTAAGTTTGAATTATGAAATTCTTGGTGAGAGTGTTTGTAGTTGCATATAAAAGCATGTTTAGGCATTCATTTGTAAACTAGATTGTTATTGTGAACTTTATGCATCCTAAATGTGATTCAAGGCTTTTATTGTGTTGCAAGAGTAGATTTGTTCTCTATGTGTTTGTGTTTGCAGATTTGAGCATCCATCTCCTCATGGAATGAAGAGCTTCTTCCTCCCATGAGATCTTCACTACAAGGTGACATCTATTGTGATTGTTAAGCATTTATCATTTGGTTTTTGCCTCTGCCTACCTAGGCACGTACTATCTATCTGACAATGGTGTTCGGAATGTTGTAAATATGTGCCTAAGCAGTGTTGTCATTGATGTCAACATATCCTTGTTGCCATTTGTGTCAAATGTATCCTATTTTGTTGTCTGTATAGAAGACCGAATTGTTGAGGATATTGAGAAAATTAATGGCGATCAATGTATGCGGACCATATGGATGTGTAGAGATTTGTTTGAAGAAGCTCCAGTTATGATTTGAGAAGTTCACATTAAGATCTAAAGAAGTTATGGCCATCTGAGTAGAACCAGTTCCTACAATACTCAGGAGAGACAGAGTGCAGGAAAGAAGTCTAGATTGCTCTAGTAATGTAAAATGATGATCTACGGATCTAAAGGCATGTTTGGGAAGTCAGTGTGTATCATCAATACAAGTGGTTCATGGTTTGGAGGTCTGCAAGCAATCCTTCTAGTTTGATAGTCATGGCAGATAGTGTTCTTGAGGTTCTGGATAAAGATGCAAGTGATTCTGATGAGTTGGAGGAGTGCGGATGTTTCTATTGAATGCAATGTGCTTATGGAGATCTCTGGATCATGTAATTGTTGTGTTGGAGGTCCGCATTGAAGTTTGAGCTCATTTTTGAAGATTTTCCTTTTCGTTGTTGATGTTCTTCCCAGTCTTGGCCAACTGGATGATCCTAGCATGTTGCAGATGTTCTAAGAGCATTTTATGAAGTGTGGCATGTTTGTAGAGGAAGATTCAAGTCTCAGTTATGTTTGGCTGACAGTGTAATGATCTGCATCAAGTTTAGCTGACCTTGTTGATCATTCCAAGGTTGATGAAGCGTACAAATACTTGTTGAAGTGTTGTTGAAAATTATCCTTGTGCAAAATGAATTAAATCCAAAAAAGGATCAGAAGCAGAGCAAAGAAGAGGAGGAGCAAAAGTAGTATAGAGTGAAGAGTCAGTGAAGAAGAATTTGGAGATAGAAGCAGAGGTTTTGGGAGCATCAAATGAAACTAAACTAGGCATGAAAAGATGCTAATTATCAGTTAGTTCTTTCTGTGTTAAACACAAATTTCTTGTAGGCAGTGAGCCTCTCTTTTGAGCAGTGAGCCCGAAGGCAAGTGCCTTCCCATTCTTTTAAGTACTTTTAACAGGGTACGAATCTTGTGGGATAACACCCACCGTGGTTTTTCCCTTAACCGGGTTTTCACGTCAAAAATCTTGGTGTCAAATGTGTTGATTATGTTTCTGCTTATGTGTTGATGTTATATGCTTTAATGATTACATCATTAATCAATTTAACAATTGTGAAAGAAGATTAAAAGAAAAGAAAAGATTAATTTTGGGGACAACTGATTCACCCCCCCTCTCAGTTGTCCGGGCTAATTCCAACAATTGGTATCAGAGCCAAGTGCCTCTAAAAAAAGTTTGACCGCTTGAGGAGATTCAAGATGTCGTCTTACTTCGATGGAACAAATTACTCCCTCTGGAAGGTACACATATAGTGTCATCTGGAATGCATGGGTGATGTCTTTTGGTTAATAACCAAGAATGTGTATAAGATTCTGAAGAATGGACTTTCAACTATAGACGAATTTAGAGATGCTGAACACAACATTCGATCCAAAGAAGCATTGTTGAGTGCCCTGTCTGATACCAAATTGGCAAATGTCCTAGATTTGAAAACTACTCATGAAATCTAGAATAAGTTGGAAAATCTGTATGAAGGTGACAAATATGTTAAATGTGCCAAGCTACAAACCCTGAAGGGTAAATATGAAAGATTGGTAATGAGTAAAGATGAAAATATTACTTCCTACATGCAGAAAGTAAATGAACTTGTGACCGGTATCAGAAATGTAGGTGGAGTATTGGAAGAATCATAAATTGCTGCCAAAGTGCTCAGATCCTTACCTACAACATACAAGCATAAAGTTGCAGCCATTGAAGAAATCAGGACGGTAACAACTGTCACAAGGGATCAGTGAGTTGGTAAGCTTTCAGCATTTGAAAAGAGTGAGTTTGGTGATTCTCTCCCTAAGTCTGAATCTGCATTCAAGGCTAGTGTATATGGAAAGCAAAGATATGATCCGAGTGAAAATTCTTCAGGAAGATCAAATAGATTTGTGAAGACAAGGAAGGATCTTGAAGATGATGAAATTGAGACTGCAGATCTTGAAGCTCTTATTGCTAAAAGAATGCCAAGAGGATCTGATAAGTATGAAGGAAAGTTGCCATTAAAATGTTTTACTTGTAATAAGATTGGTCATTTTGCCTCAAGGTGTTCCAAGAGGTTTTTAAAACCAAACCCTAACAGATACAAAAGTCAGAAGAATTGCTACTATGTCCAAGAAGCTAGAGAAGAAGGAGTCACAGATGATCAATCTGATCATGGAGAAGGTGATTGGGTGTTCATTGCTATTAAAGAAGAAGATCCAATGTCTACTGAATCTGCTAGCTTTGCAAATGTGGAAAGTGCCTTGGCTACTCAGGTTGTTGAAAAGGATGAATGTGTGATTGATAGTGGATGTTCTCATCATATGACTGGTGACAAGAGTAAGTTTGTGAGTTTTGAAAAATATGAAGGTGGGCTTGTGAAATTTGGAGACAACTCAGCTGGTAGAATCCGTGGCAAAGAATCCATCTCTTTTGATGGTAAGAATTACACCAATGATGCTTTATATGTGGAAGGACTGAAACATAATCTTCTCAGTGTTGGACAGTTGGTTGACAAGGGTTATGATCTTCGATTCAAGGATGGAAAATGCAGAATCTTGGAGAGCTGTGGAACTGAAATTGCATCTGGTACTCAAACTAGAGGTAACAGCTTTCATTTAAGTAGTTCTAGCAAAAGTTGTTTGATTGCTTAGATAGATCAAAGTTGGTTATGGCATAGGAGGATGTGTCATGTGAATTTTGATAACATTGTCAAAATAATTTCCACTCAGGCTGTAAGAGATCTTCCAAGACTTGTGAAACCTGATAGCATATGTAGAGAATGTCAATTGGGTAAATAGAACAAAATTTCTTTCAAAAGTAAGGAACAAGCTTCAAGTGGGTGATTGGAACTGGTACATACTGATCTCTGTGGTCCTGCTAGAATTAGGAGTGTGCAAGGAGATAGATATTTCATGTTGTTGATTGATGATTACTCCCAGATGATGTGGGTAACTTTCCTAAAAGAAAAATCAGAAGCTCTTGACAAGTTTAAAGTGTTCAAGGTGATGGTTGAAAATGAGATTGGTGGGAAATTGAAGTGTCTAAGATTCGACAGAGGTGGAGAATTTACTTCCGGTGAGTTTGATGCTTTTTGTGAAAAGCATGGAGTAAAAAGACAGTTATCCGCTCCTAGGACTCCTCAGCAAAATGGAGTTGTGGAAAGAAAAAAATGGACCATTCAAGAAGCTGCCAGGACCATGATGATGGAAACAAATGTTCCTCAAGTTTATTGGAGAGAAGCCGTGAGTACTACTATCTACACTCTTAATCGGGTGCAGATCAAAGGAAATTCTAGTAAGACTCCTTATGAACTATGGTTTGGTCATCCTCCTACTGTGAGATATTTCGAAGTTTTTGGTAGTAAATGCTATATCAAAAGAGATGAGGATCTAGGCAAGTTTGAAGCAAGAAGTGATGAAGGAATTTTTGTGGGTTACTCTACTCAAAGGAAAGCATATCGGTGCTTTAACAAGAGGTTGAAGAAGATTGTTGAAAGTGCTAATGTCAGAGTTGATGAGAGTAAAGAAGGGCATTGCAGGCCATGTAGATATGATTCATATGATCAAGATGAAAATCCAAGTCAAGAAAGGCAAGTGCAATCTCAGATTCAGATCCATATTGATCTGGTTAATCTAGTAATTCAAGAAGATAGTGCAGAAGTTGAGGAACAAGCTCAAGAAATAGAAGCTCAAGCAATTACCAAAACTCCCAGGTCTGTAAGGATGAATCATCCTAAAGATCAGATCATAGGAGATAAGAGTAAAGGTGTTCAAACTAGGAGAAATTTTTCTAAAGATCAAGAAGAGATTTGTTTAATTTCAAAGATTGAACCTAAATTAGTAAGTGAAGCTTGCAATGATGAAAACTGGGTTAAAGCAATGGAAGAAGAATTGATGCAAATTGAAAAGAATCACACTTGGGATCTTGTTCCTAGACCTGAGGACAAAAATGTGATTGGAACCAAATGGGTCTTCCGGAATAAACTAAATGAAGATGGTGAGGTTGTAAGAAACAAGGCAAGGTTGGTATGTAAAGGCTATTCTCAAGTGGAAGGAATTGATTTTGAATAAACTTTTGCTCTGATGGCAATGATAGAGGCAGTCATATTATTTCTTGCTTTTGTTGCTTTCAGAGATTTTAAAGTTCATCAAATGGATGTCAAATCAACATTCCTAAATGGAGAGTTGGAGGAAGAAGTCTACATTGAGCAACCGGAAGGATTTTAGTTGTCTAATCAGAGAGATATGGTTTACAGACTGAGAAAAGCATTGTATGGACTCAAGCAAGCCCCAAGAGCCTGGTATGTAAGATTGGATAAGCATTTGCTTAAGCTAGGATTCAGCAAATGTACCGCTAATAGTAATATGTACTTCAAGATTAATCATGAGGACATTCTAATTGTTGAAGTCTTTGTTGATGATATCATTTTTGGTGGAAATGAATGTATGTGCAAAGCATTTGCTAATCAAATGAAAAGTGAGTTTGAGATGTCAATGTTTGGTGAGATGAATTTCTTCCTAGGTCTGCAAATTGTTCATTCAGATAAAGGTATCTTCATATCTCAATCCAAGTATGTGAAAGAATTGTTGAAGAAGTTTGGAATGGAAGATTCAAAGCCAATAGGTACACCTATGGTAACCGGATGTAAGCTAAGCAAAGATGATGACTCCCCCAAGGTAAATTAGAAAAGGTATAGATCAATGATTGGAGGATTGCTCTATCTGACTTAGACCAGACCTGACATCATGAATGTAGTTGGACTTGTTGCCAGATTTCACGCTGATCCAAAAGAATCCCATGGTGTGGCAGTCAAAAGAATTTTTAGATATCTCAAGGGGACAATTGATTATGGACTGTGGTATCCAAAGGACAATGACTTCACTCTTCATGCATATACAAATGCTGATTGGGCAGAAGATGTGGATGACAGAAAAAGTACTAGTGGTGGTGCATTCTTCTTGGGAAGAAGATTGGTCTCTTGGATGAGGAAAAAGCAAGAGGCAATATCTCTATCTACTGCAGAAAAGGAGTATATAGCAGCAGCAAATAATTGTACTCAAGTTCTGTGGATGAAGCAAATGCTAAAGGACATCAGAATTGTGTTTGAGGAGCCAGTCATATTTTTTTGTGATAATTCAAGTGCTATAAGCATTTCAAAGAATCTGGTATTGCACTCAAAGACAAAGCATATATCTATCAAGTTTCATTTCTTGAGAGAGAAAGTAAATGAGAATGAAGTCAAGTTGGATTTTGTGTCTTCCAAAGATCAGATTGTAGATATCTTCACTAAGCCTCTTCCCAAGGATACTTTTGAGTATCTTAGAGAAAAGTTAGGGGTTATTACCCCTCTTGATCAGAACTAAGATGCACTAAGGTGCATCAGTCTGGTGGAATTCACATTCATATCTTGTGATCCGTATTGATGTTAAGGAGATACTACTCAAGGGGGAGTAGTTAGTATGCAAATTTTGGGATCAGTTTGAAGCAAAAAGGCAGAAAAGATAGCAAATATATGCCCTTTGCCATTGATGTCAAAGGGGGAGAGAAGTCATCTGAAAAACTAGTTACTGATGAAAGCGGGAGCAGTAAAGAAAGTAATTGCAAAAGTGAGAAGAGAAAGGGGAAGAATTTCTTATCTTGATGGTTGAATTCAGTTTTTCACATCATATGTTGCCATCAATGACAAAGGGGGAGATTGTTGCAAATATGTGCCTAAGCGGTGTTGTCATTGATGTCAACATATCCTTATTGCCATTTGTGTCAACTGTATCCTATTTTGCTATCTGTATAGAAGACCGGATTGTTGAGGATATTGAGAAAATTAATGGCAATCAATGTATGCGGACCATATGGATGTGTAGAGGTTTATCTGAAGAATCTCCAATTATGATTTGAGAAGTTTGCATTAAGATTTGAAGAAGTTATGGCCATCTGAGTAGAACGAGTTCTTGCAATACTTAGGAGAGATAGAGTGATAGGAAAGAAGTCCAGATTGCTCTGGTAACATAAAATGATGATCTGCAGATCTAGAGGCATGTTTGGGAAGTCAGTGTATATCCTCAATACAAATGGTTCGTGGTTTGGAGGTCCGCAAGCAATCCTTCTAGTTTGATAGTCATGGCAGATAGTGTTCTTGAGGTTCCAGATAAAGATGCAAGTGATTCTGATGAGTTGGAGGAGTGCAGATGTTTCAATTGAATTCAATGTGCTTGTGGAGATCTCTGGATCATGTAGCTGCTGTGTTGGAGGTCCACATTGAAGTTTGAGCTGGTTTTTGAATATTTTTCTTTTGTTGTTGATGTTCTTCCTAGTCTTGGCCGACAGTGTAATGATCTGTGTCAAGTTTAGCCGACCTTGTTGATCATTCCAAGGTTGATGAAGCGTACAAATACTTGTTGAAGAGTTGTTAAAAATTATCTTTGTGCAAAATGAATTAAACTTGAAAAAGGATCAGAAGTAGAGCAGAGAAGAAGAGGAGCAAAAGCAGTATAGAGTGAAGAGTCAGTGAAGAAGAATTTGGAGATAGAAGCAAAGGTTTTGGGAGCATCAAATGAAACTGAACCAGGCATAAAAAGATGCTAATTATCAATTAGTTATTTCTGTGTTAAACACAAATTTCTTATAGGCAGTGAGCCTCTCTTTTGAGCAGTGAGCTCTAGGCAGTGAGCCCGAAGGTAAGTGCCTTCCCATTCTTTAAGTACTTTTAACAGGGTATGAATCTTGTGGGCTAACACCCATCATGGTTTTTCCCTTAACCGAGTTTCCACGTCAAAAGTCTTGGTGTCAAATGTGTTGATTATGTTTCTACTTATGTGTTGATGTTATATGCTTTAATGATTGCATCATTAATCAATTTGCCAATTGTGAAAGAAGATTAAAAGAAAAGAAAAGATTAATTTTTTAGACAACTAATTCACCCCCCCTCTCAATTGTCCAGGTTAATTCCAACACGGAAGACTTTAATGTCTCTTCAGGGCTTGACTAAGGCAAGCCTCTAAACATCACAACCCCCTCCCAAAGTTTTCATGATTGCAGGTTATAGGTTGGAGTTGCAAACAAAGTGAAGTTGTAGGAGGGTACAACAGAGTGTCATAATTGTAGATCAGTGAAGAAAATAGCTCCCTGGACTTGGGCACCCGCTCATTAGTCCTCAAAGTTCCGCGATGGGAAAATCTCTGGTACAACAAATACAGGTTGTAGACCTTGTTTCTGGATCTCGACAGAAAGTAGGGCCTTGGACTTGGGTGTCCACTCTTTAGTCCCTGACTTTTTCATCTTCGGACCTCGAAAATAGGTGCACAATTATTTGATATTTTACATCTTTCTGCAAAAGCATTTTTTATAATTCATCTGTTTACTGTCGTATTTGCATAATTAGGGTTTTAAGGCATAATTGAGCTTAAGAGAAGGAAATTGTCAATCAAATCACAAAAATCCAAGTTTCTCTACATCTCAACAGTGACCTAGGGTATGATAGTACATTGCAACTTGACCCTAGGTCCTTGAATGTAAGGGTGAAAGGAGGATATACACCAAAACTATCAAAAACTAAACATCCAAATTTTTACCCTTTACAAATTAAAAGATTCATTCAATTGATGATATATAAAGGAGAATAAAATTGGGGACTTAAGTCATTACCCAAACACTCTATTCTATCAAAATCAAGGTTCTTCTTTCACATGATGACATGCACACTTACAATATGATATACAAATAAACAAGGGTATAAAATGGAAGACTCACTTCTTGGGGTTATTTTAAAGCATCACAATCTTCCCAAGAATCATGCATATGAACAACACACCATCTCTTTAAATAATCAAATGCATCATTCACTAAGAGAGTACATGATAACACATTCATAAACATTAATATATCCTTTCAAAATATGTTTCAATGACATTGATACTCTATCATAGCTATACTAAGGCACTCAGGATTATGCAAAGGTCATTCAATCAAAACACATAGCTAACATCATTCTCAAGAACTCAAATCAACAAGAATATCCATTACACACAAGAGAACATAACAACAAGAAAAACAAGGGTCTAATTATTCCTACCATGATATACTCCAATCACAACTACATGGAGAGCATACTAGGGAAAAATTATGCCCTTCAGACGAATACAGACAACCCATAGGTCCTAATGTTGCAACATGAGATCTACTACCAAATGTAATACCATAACTTTTACACTAATACATTAGTGGACCAAACATGGATGACCAATGTTTTTTGTGTTACATTATGACAAACACTTGTCACATCCTCACACTCATATACATGATGTTGTCAAAATTGAACATCTTAACCAGGGCACATAATAGCACCATGAAGTAAATGATGACACAAGGTCAATGCACACCAACATAGAATAGTACAAGTGGAATACTTACACAAACATCATGGGAATAATTTCAACACAATAAGAAATAAAGGAGATAGAACCTTCTCACAACCAATCATAGAATGCTCAACTCACATCATCAACACCAATGATGACAAGAATGGACATAATTAAAGACAATACTAAAGTTCATCCTAAAAATGTATTCAAGACCTCAAACAAAAACCTAAGGATGGATTCACAATAGTCAAACATCCTCTCAAACAAGCTATGAATGGTTGATCATTAGGGATAAGTGACAAATAACCTATATCTTAGGGTGCTGCCACAATAGTGTGTCCCACTTATGGGACATACTGATTTTTGTTTGAAGTCACATATTTTTTAGAAAAATTAATGATTTAAGCCTTGAAGGGTTCCATCTAAAGGGGGTTTAATTGAAAGGGTTTAGAATAACCCCCCTTAGAAATAACCCCCTAGTCTTAAATCAAACCCTCGATGGAGTCTCCTCTGCACCTATCAAAATATTGATAAAAACCAAATTTTCTTCACCTTTTGGGGGATCAAATGAAGTCATTTAGAAATTCTATTTTGTAAGTATGTAGCTCTTAGTATAAGTTTTCCAAAAATGATAATATTAAATATATTTCATTTGATTATTATATTTATTTTCTATTTTCTAGTGAACATAGGTTTTTCACTAAACATCAAGGTCTTTATTCCACACACTCGGAAAACCAAAAAATTGAGAACAAATTATGAAAAATATCTGCACACTAGGTATTGATGTCCTTGTTCTAGCAAAAAAGAAGTTAATTTTGATACATATAGAAAAAGTTATGTTGTATAGTAAAAACCTATGTCAAGATTATAATTAATCTCACTTCAAAAATAAATTAAAAAATATATGCAATAAAAATTATGAAAAATATCTAGGGTAAGTGCAAGAATATGGGGGGCCAAAAAGGGGTCTTAAGTGGCCACTTTTTTTCTGAAAGCAGTAAATGTTGGCCTTGGATGAGAAATTGAGCATAGTTACACTCAAAATTTGGAGATGCAACCAAAACAATGTTTGTAGTGCTCCGAATCTACTTTCTAAACTACTATTTTTTTTTAAATGGTATATATTAAGGGGTTCAAAAGAGGGAGCCATAGAAATTGGTGTTGTTTCTATCAAAAAAACATAACATAGCATGTTTTGTGGCTCCCTCAAAAGGTTAACATTTTTGGGTATTTTTAAAATCGCTTCGGTGAGAAATTAGCTAACAGCATGTAGTTTATGCTTGATTTTTTTGATAATTTTTTGATGAATATTTAATTTTTTACTAATTTTCAAAGTGGACATATCCTAAAAAATATAATTTTGGCCATGCTACCCCTATAAATTTTGAAAACTAATTGAATTTTTTTTTTTTAATATGTGTAGAATGGAGTCTAGTTTCTAAATATGTAATTTTTTCAAAATTTCAATGAATGGTTAATTTACAATAAAAAAAGACCAAACAGTGGTTTTTGCCCAAAAATAGACACACAAACAAAAGAAATTAAAGATGAAAGGCTTAACATTGTCAAAATGTGAAAAAAATTATATCGTTAAATATCTAAGAGAGAGCCTAACATTACCCAAGTGTTCGATTTGTTCAACCTTGAAACACGTGCAAATCTAAGGGTTAGCACGAACAAAATTATGTGAAATCTTGTAGAATTTGCAAAAGCACGTCTGTGGATATTGAAAAGGCACTCCAAGCCTTTGGGTTGGAAATCCAAAGCAAATCCCAAGCCTAAGGCTTGGGATTCCCAAAGCACAATATAACGCGAGCGCGTTATAACGCGCTCGCATTATATTATGTTTTTTTCCTTTTTTGCATGTTTGCCGATGTTTTCCCAGTTTGACATAACGCGAGCATGTTATGTCTTCCTTTGAATGAGTTATGTTCAAGTTTCATAAGTATGTTTCATGGATGTTTATATGTATGCTTATAGGTATGTATGCATGCTTGTATGTATGTACATGTATGCATGCTTGTATGTATGTACATGTATGTATGCATGTTTGTATGTATGTATCTATGTATGTATGTTTGTATGTATGTATGTCTATGTATGTATATATGTAAGTGTTTTGGGTTTAGGGTATATAAGGACCTGAGCCTATATAGTTTTGAGGGTTGAGGGTTGAGGGATTAGGGCTTAAGTAATAGGTAGAGGGTAGAGGGTTCAGGGTTATAGTTGAGGGTTAATATTCAGGTTGTTGAGTGTATAAGATTAAGTGTGTAAGGCGCGGGGATTAAGGTTTAGGATATTAGGTTTAGGGTTTACGATATGGATTAAAGGTATATAAGGCATAGAGTGACTTGGGTTGAGAGCACGTATGGTTTAGGTTTAATTTAAGTATAGGGTTGAGGCATAATATTCGAGGTTTAAGATATAAGGGTGAGGTTATATGGTCTAGGGATGAGGGTTTGTGGGTGTAGGCTTCATGGTTTAAGGTATAGGGTTGATGATTGAGGGATTAAGGCTTAAGTATATGGTTGAGGGTATAGGGTTGAGGGTTTAGAGATAGGTTTTAGGGTTTAAGGTTTAAGGATTAAGGGTTGAGGGATAGGGTTTAAGGTTTAGGGGTAAGGGATTAGGGTTTAAGGTATAGTGTCTTGGGTTGAGGGTTTAGGAATAGGGATAGCATTTAGGGTTTAGGGATGAGGGATTAGGGTTGAGGGTTGAGGGTTGAGGGTTGAGGGATTAAGGTTTAAGGTATACTGCTGAAAGTTGAGTGTTTAGGGATAGGGTTTAGGTTTTAGGTTTGAGGGATTAGTGTTTAAGGAATAGTGTTGAGGGTTGAGGGTTTAGGGATAGGGTTTAGGGTTGAGGGATTAGGGTTTAGGGTTGACGGATTAGGGTTTAATGTTGAGAGTTGAGGGTTTAGGGATAGGGTTGATGGTCAAGGGATTAGGGTTAGAGTGTTGAGGGTAGAGGGATTAGGGATAGGGTTTAGGGTTGAAGGTTTAACGATTGAGGCTTGAGGCTTTAGGGCTGAGGGTTAAGGGATTAGGGTTTAAGATATAGTGTTGAGCGTTGAGGGTTTAGGCATAGGTTTTAGGGTTTAAGTTTTAAGGGTAAAGGGTTGAAGGATAGGGTTTAGGGTTTAGAGATAAGGGATTAGGGTTTAAGGTATAGTGTAAAGGGTTGAGGGTTTAGGAATAGGGATAGCATTTAGGGTTTAGGGATGAGGGATTAGGGTTGAGGGTTGAGGGAGTAGGTTTTAGGGTTGATGGATTAGGGTTTAAGGTATAGTGTTGAGGGTTGAGGGTTTAGGGTTTAGGGTTTAGGGTTTAGGGTTGAGGGATTAGGGTTTAGGGTTGATGGATTAGGGTTTAATGTTGAGAGTTGAGGGTTGAGGGTTGAGGGTTTAGGGATAGGGTTGATGGTCAAGGGATTAGGGTTAGAGTGTTGAGGATAGAGGGATTAGGAATAGGGTTTAGGGTTGAAGGTTTAAGGATTGAGGGTTGAGGCTTTAGGGATGAGGGTTTAAGGCTTAAGATATAGTGTCGAGTGTTGAGGGTGTAGGGATAGGGTTTAAGTTTTAAGGGTTAAGGGTTGAGGGATAGGGATTAGGGTTTAAGGTATAGTGTTGAGGGTTTAGGGATAGGGTTTAGGTTTGAGGGATTAGGGTTTAGGGTTGATGGATTAGGGTTTAATGTTGAGAGTTGAGGGTTGAGGGTTGAGGGTTGAGGGTTTAGGGATAGGGTTGATGGTCAAGGGATTAGGGTTAAAGTAGAGTGTCGAGGGTAGAGGGATTAGGGATAGGGTTTAGGGTTGAAGGTTTAAGGATTTAAGGTTGAGGCTTTAGGGATGAGGGTTAAGGGATTAGGGTTTAAGATATAGTTTCGAGTGTCGAGGGTGTAGTGATAGGTTTTAGCTTTCAAGTTTTAAGGGTTAAGGGTTGAGGGATAGGGATTAGGGTTTAGGGATAAGGGATTAGGGTTTAAGGTATAGTGTCAAGGGTTGAGGGTTTAGGAATAGGGATAGTGTTTAGGGTGGAGGCATTAGGGATAGGGTTTAGGATTTAAGGTTTAAGTGTTGAGGGTTGAGGATTTAGCGATAGGGTTTATGGTTTAGGGATAAGGGATTAGGGTTTAGGGTTTATGGATTAGGGTACCATAAATTATAATTAGGGATTAGGGCTTATGGTTTAGGGATTAGGGATTAGGGTTTAGGGTTAAGGGATTAGGGTTTAGGGTTTAGGGATGTACAATTAAGGGGTACCATAAATAAACTGGAATTTAGGCAGGGTTGGGAAAATTTTGTGAATCATCATGGGCTGGAGATTGGAGATTTTTCTGTGTTCAAGTACATATCCACGTCATATTTTAAGGTTAAGATATTTCAAAGAACAGGGTGTGAAAAACATCAATGCTCTTCAGCTTATGAATACCAACATTGATATAGATAAAAGATGCCCTTCTTCTAACAGAGTATGCAGTTCAAGTCAACCAATGGGCATCAAGTTGTTGAATGAATTGGTTTAATGGACGTGCCTCCTTCTTCAAAGTTATTCTTGGAGACTTTACACAAAAACTAGTAACTCTATACATTATTTTTCATTCTTTTATTTCTTGTACACTGTTAAGAACTTGTAAAATCTAATTGTGTAATGTGTTTATGGCAGCGCATTCCTCCTGCATTTGTTTCACAGTTTATAGACAACACATACTAACATATGGTGTTGCAAGGCCCAGGTGGGTAGGAGTGGGATGTGCAATTAGGGGGTACCATAAATAAACTAGAATTTAGGCAGGGTTGGGAAAATTTTGTGAATCATCATGGGCTGGAGATTGGAGATTTTGTTGTGTTCAAGTACATATCCAAGTCATGTTTTAAGGTTAAGATATTTCAAATAATAGGGTGTGTGAAAAACATTAATGCTCTTCAGCTTATGAATACCAACATTGATACAGATAAAAGATGCCCTTCTTCTAACAGAGTATGCAGTTCAAGTTAACCAATGGGCAACAAGTTGTTGAATGAATTGGTTTAATGGGCATGCCTCCTTCTTCAAAGTTATGCTTGGAGACTTTACAAAAAAACTAGTAACTCTATACATTATTTTTCATTCTTTTATTTCATGTACACTGTTAAGAACTTGTAAAATCTCATTGTGTAATGTGTTTATGGCAACGCATTCCTCCTGCATTTATTTCATAGTTTATAGACAACACAGATGAACATATGGTGTTCCAAGGTCTAGGTGGGCTAGAGTGGGATGTACAATTAGGGGGTACCATAAATAAATTGGAATTTAGGCAGGGTTGGGAAAATTTTGTGAATCAACATGGGCTGGAGATTAAAGATTTTGTTGTGTTCAAGTACATATCCAAGTCATATTTTAAGGTTAAGATATTTCAAAGAACGTGGTGTGTGAAAAATATCAATGCTCTTCAGCTTATGAATACCACCATTGATACAGATAAAAAATGCCCTTCTTCTAACAGAGGATGCAGTTCAAGTCAACCAATGGGCAGCAAGTTGCCGATTGAATTGATTTCTTATGAAGAAAAAATTGATGTTGTTGAAGCAATGTAAGAAAATCAAAATTGTAAGTCTAATTTAATTTATTTCAACTTTCAAAGCATGCATTTGAATTGTAGATTTACCAAGAGGATTGGTATAACAAAAACTTAATTCTATTACAGCCCTTTCTTTGAAGAACCCTGGACATTATGGACCCTATCATCTAGAAAAGCACATGACAGTGAACTCTGCCCCACCTTTCAAATTAGATAAACCTTTTTATTCAATGAAAATGGAGTCACGAAATGTAAACCGACCATGCATACTAGTAAGATGAAATTATTTGCCTTCTATTCTTATTACTCTTACTTTATTAAGAGAAGAGTGTCAAAAAGAATGAGTTTAATTGTAAGCTAACATAAGGCAAAGCAATTGTGTTATTACATTTTTCTAAGGAATCTCTAATAGTCTAATATAATGCAGTCTTCTATAATATGAACATGTCTGCATTTGTGTGAATGCTAAGCTTTAATAGTAGAGTATTAAATCAATGCAATAGTAAAGTATTAAATCTAAAGTGGAGTTGGTTTAGGGATAGGGTTGATAGCCAAGGGATTAGGGTTAAAGTAGAGTGTCGAGGGTAGAGGGATTAGGGATACGGTTTAGGGTTGAAGGTTTAACGATTGAGGGTTGAGGCTTTAGGGTTGAGGGTTAAGGGATTGGGGTGTAAGATATAGTGTTGAGTGTCAAGGGTTTAGGGATACGTTTTAGGGTTTAAGTTTTAAGGGTTAAGGGTTGAGGGATAGGGTTTAGGGTTTAGGGATAAGGGATTAGGGTTTAAGGTATAGTGTCGAGGGTTGAAGGTTTAGGAATAGGGATAGAGTTTAGGGTAGAGGCATTAGGGATAGGGTTTAGGGTTGAAGATTTAAAGATTGAGGGTTGAGGCTTTAGGGCTGAGGGTTAAGGGATTATAGTGTCAAGGGTAGAGGGTTCATGGATAGGGTTTAGGGTTTATGGATAGGTAGAGAGGTTAGGGGAAACAAAGGTGAGAGATTAAGAGGTGAGGGGAAAGATACAAGAAAATGAGGGAGGCTTTAGGGATAGGGTTTAGGGTTGAGGGATTAGGGTTTAGGGTATAGTGTTGAGGGTTTAGGGTTGAGTGATTAGGGTTAAGAGTTGAGGGATTAGGGTTTGACGTTGAGGGTTGAGGGTTGAGGTTTGAGGGTTGAGGGTTTAGGGATAGGGTTGAGGGTTGAGGGTCGAGGGATTAGGGTTAAAGTAGAGTCTCGAGGGTATAGGGATTAGGGATAGGGTTGGAGGGTTTAGGGATAAGGGATTAGAGTTTAAGGTATAGTATTGAGCCCATTGAGGTTTTAGGAATAGGGATAACATTTAGGGTTTAGGGATGAGGGAATAGGGTTGAGGGTTGAGGGATTAGGGTTGAGGGTTGAGGGATTAGGGTTTAAGGCATAGTGTTGAGGGTTTAGGGATAGGGTTTAGGGTTGAGGGATTAGACTTAAGGGTTGATGGATTAGGGTTTGACATTAAGGGTTGAGGGTTGAGGTTTTAGGGATAGGGTTGAGGGTCGAGGGATTAGAGTTAAGGGTTGAGGGATTAGGGTTTGACGTTGAGGGTTAAGGGTTAAGGTTTTAGGGTTGAGGATTTAGGGACAGGGTTGAGGGTCGAGGGTCGAGGGATTAGGGTTAAAGTAGAGTGTCGAGGGTATAGTGATTAGGGATAGGGTTGGAGGGTTTAGGGATAAGGGATTAGGGTTTAAGGTATAGTATCGAGCCTGTTGAGGGTTTAGGAATAGGGATAGAGTTTAGGGTTTAGGGATGAGGGATTAAGGTTGAGGGTTGAGGGATTAGGGTTTAGGGATAGGGTTGAGGGTTGAGGGATTAGGGTTTAAGGTATAGTGTTGAGGGTTTAGGGATAGGGTTTAGGGTTGAGGGATTAGAGTTAAGGGTTGAGGGATTAGGGTTTGACATTGAGGGTTGAGGGTTTAGGGATAGGGTTGAGGGTCGAGGGATTAGAGTTAAGGGTTGAGGGATTAGGGTTTGACATTGAGGGTTGAGGGTTGAGGTTTTAGGGTTGAGGGTTTAGGGATAGGGTTGAGGGTCGAGGGATTAGGGTTAAAGTAGAGTGTCGAGGGTATAGGTATTAGGGATAGGGTTGGAGGGTTTAGGGATAAGGGATTAGGGTTTAAGGTATAGTATCCAGCCCATTGAGGGTTTAGGAATAGGCATAGTGTTTAGGGTTTAGGGATAGGGTTTAGGGTTGAGGGTTGAGGGATTAGGGTTGAGGGTTGAGGGATTAGGGTTTAGGGTTTAGGGTTGAGGGATTAGGGTTTAAGGTATAGTGTCGAGGGTTTAGGGATAGGGTTTAGGGTTGAGGGATTAGAGTTTAGGGTTGAGGGATTAGGGTTTGACGTTGAGGGTTGAGGATTGAGGTTTGAGGGTTGGAGGTTTAGGGATAGGGTTGAGGGTCGAGGGATTAGGGTTAAAGTAGAGTGTCAAGGGTATATGGATTAGGGATAGGGTTTAGGGTTGAAGGTTTAAGGATTGAGGTTTGAGGCTTCAGGGCTAAGGGATAAGGGATTAGGGTTTAGTGATAGGGTGTAGGGTTTATGGTTGAGGGAATAGGGTTTAAGGTAAAGTGTTGAGGGTTTAGGATTTAAGGTTTAAGGGTTGAGGGTTGAGGCTTTAGGGTTTAGGATTAAGTGAGACCTAGATGGCTAAGGATGGATGGAGAGGTAGACAAGGAGTGACTGAGAGACATAGAGAGGGGAGAGTTAGAGAGGTGAGGGGGAGAGATAAGTGAGATATAGAGAGGTGAGAGGTAGAACATGAGCTAATGGAACTAGAGGTGAGATATTGCAAAGGTGCTATCAAAGGTGAGATAGGCACAAATATTTATGGATCAATCTATAGCAGGACAAAACACGAGCGCGTTATAACACGCTAATGTTTTGTCCTTCTATAGAAATGGTAAAAAGGCTTGGACCCTCATGATCTAGGCCCACATGCTCTATTTTCATGCTAATTATGCGCGTGTTCTGACAAAAAAAAAGGTGTTTTCATGTTGTTGGGAAGTTCACATGCACATTTTACACATTCTACTACCTTTGCATGATCTTTCCACCACCTTTTCTACTTTGCCAACTTCAGAAGGAGGAAATAACATAGTTTTCACATCAAATTTGATATATATGTATTCAAGTTTCAATTTTTGTAGTGTTGCAATGTTAATTGTGATTCAATTTTAGGAATTTAACATTATAGATTGGTTAATAGTATTGTTGTTACTAATTATATTTGAGTGTTATTCGATTTAACATTGAAAAGGAAGCAAGTGGTGAAAAACTCAAATTGTCGAGGAGTTTGATGCAAGAAGAAAAAAACACTACATAATTAGGTACTCTCTCCATTCGAATCTTCATTGCATGTTCTTTACATTTTCTTTAATTCTATTTGAATTACTTTATCATGCTTTATCATACATGTTTATATCACTTGTATCCAGTATGCATAATAAAAGACTATGTATACATATCTTGTGTTTATATAATAGACTATGTTTTAAATTATTTCATGGTATGCATAATAAAAGATATCTCAAAGGTCAACATTAATTAAAATAGACACATTCCCAATCTAGAAAGCAGCCTACAATCTCACATGATGCCATGTATATTTTCTACATTTGGGCTCTTTAATAATTATGTGTAATAAACAGACCATAACATACCATGATGTCAAACTATACAAGAATAAATCCTTACAACATAATAAAAATACATATCTTGGGCTAGGACATTCCTAATGCACCTATTCATGATGATTTGTATGCACATGACACAACAATATTTCAAATTTTCCTAATTGTCCTTTGTTAGCACATGATGGTGGTTACCTTGACCGACTATATACCATTCATTACCCTAAATTACAGAGATTAGTCTAATGATTTTTATGACAATATTAGGTATGCAATGCAGAGGTAGGAATTTAACATTTAACAATTCTGAGCATTATATTCATCATAAATAAGTCACTTTTAGTCAATAAAAGCCAAAATACATCCATTTGCAATCATGGATTAGTTAAGGACAGCTAGGTGGTAAATTTGTTGCCATTTGCAACTTCACAAATTTGGTGTCTTATCTTGTCCTCCTTGGTTTTCACCATGGATCATTCCATAATTGGTGTCTTATCTTGTCCTCCTTGGTTTTGTCATAGTGCCTTCATCATTCCATAATTGACTGTCCCACTTGACAAGAGGCCTAATTAGGCTTGTGCAAATAGGTCACTATAGGTTTTTTGATCTCCAAGCTTCCAATCTTCAAACCAAGACACCAAACATGTCAAATTGGGTTTGCCTCAACCTTTTCAAGCATTACAAACACCTTCCAAAGAGTTTCTCTACAAACCCTAACCCTTATGCAACTTAATTTCCTAAAACCATGAGTTTTCAGCCTGGAATAATTTGCCACTAAAATGCACATGATTATCTACTTGAGTTTGGCATTGCCATATTAATGTGCCTTGACTTTAATAATTGTCTCTTGATATCCCTTCTTCACCCTCTACACTAATCCAAACCATGCCCTAGTGAGATGTCTCCCACGATCTCAATCACATATCCTTTCATGACTAGATGGTTATCAACAAGTAGTCAACATAAAGTCCCATGTACTCTTCACTTATAGCCTCAATAGGTGACTCTCCTTTGACCTTATCCTCATCTAGGACTGAAGTGAACTTTGTACCATAACGCTTTGTATGGTTATAATAACATTGTGCAATAATGCTTTGTATGGCTACAATAATTTAGTTTGTATGCTTTGTACCTATTTTGCTTAAGTGACATTTACTCTTTTACATGATGATTGTATGTACATTTACTATGAAGGGTTGAATGACATATATTTTAGTTATTTGTATGGATTCATTTCTTAGGAACTAATATTGGTCTCTTTATCATGCTACAGACAAATTCTCCGTCATGCCAAGGAAACAATCAAGAATTAAACCAACACATGAAGAGATAGAAGCTAAGAATGCAAAGAAAGCAGTGACTATGAGGGAACTTTGTGAGAAGATGAAATTGGACATGATAAATGAAGACATGCCAATTGAAGAGGAACCGTAACCATCACAAAGAGTTATGGTATTGGCGGCACAAAGAGAATGAATGTAAAAACTTTGTGCTATGAGAGATTTGAATACCATAGTTGGAGACACGTCATCTACCACAAGTCAACATGTAGGGACACCATCTACCACATCTCAAGTTGAGAGTACATCATCACTCACATGTGATGAAGGAGGTACGCCATTGGTCCCACCTCAACCTCAAGGTATGTCATCTATTCCATCTTCGATCGAAGGTATGCCATCTATTCCATCTTCGATCGAAGGTATGCCATCTATTCCATCTTCGATCGAAGGTATGCCATCTAGCTCATGTCATTTAAATATTGATGAAATTCCTAATGTTGAGATGAATTTACCTAACTTAACACCACCTAGAATTTTGCATAGAAAGCCAAAATATTTGATTGATATTGATGAGAATATTTTGCAGCCAATGGAAGGTAAGATTCCAAACGTACTTGTAGAAGATATGCTCATACGATTTGGAGAATTTTCTTTGAAAAGTTAAATGAGACTGCAAGGTGTCAATTATTTGTTGAAATGATGCGAAGTATAAAGTATAGGTCCATCATGAAGATTCTTGGGTTGAGAACATTAGAGGCTTCAAGTGAAAAATCTATTGTCAAGAATCTAATGAGTGCGTATGAGAGTGTGGATAACACCTCACGCACAAAAGATAGTAATGCAACATGACGTGTGATTACATCGACTATAGTAAGTAGTCAAACGAGGAAAGTGCGTCTCATTAGAAATACGAGTCAAGCATTGAGAATTAATAGGAAAACTTTATCAAGAGTCGTTAGAAACTATGTCACTTAGAGACATTTTGTCTAAGGCAACGCGATCACATAGGGTCCCTCTATAATAACCTCTCTCAATTTTTATATCTTTGAGGCATTTGCCCATGGTGAAAGGTTTTCTACTGCCCCAAAAATTGTCAGAAGGAGGTAGTGTAAAGTTACAAAGGGGTGTAACTTTCATCCTGCTCCTGATGCGACCAAACTGACCATTCCAATGCATCTGGATGGATACGTTTAGGCTAGGCATGGTCCTATTTTTCACCCAAACATGTCAAAACAATCTAAGCTACATTGTACCGACAATATCCCTGAAGAGTCCAAAGTGCGAAAGGCAACAATCTTTGATGAGATGTTACTCAGAAACCATGTCATTTAGAGACATTTTGTCTGAGCCAACGTGATCACGTAGGGTCCCTCTACAATAACATCTCTCAGTTTTTTATATCTTTGAGTCGTTTGCCTGTGGTGAAAGGTTTTCTGCTGCCCCAAAAATCGTCAAAAGGAGGCAGTGTAAAGTTGCAAAGGGGTGTAACTTTCGTCTTGCTCCTGATGTGACAATACTGGTTGTTCCAACACATTTGGATGGGTACATTTAGGCTAGGCATGGTCCTATTTTTCACCCAAACATGCTAAAACAGTCTGAGCTACATTGTATCAACGATATCCCTGAAGAGTCCAAAGTGCAAAAAGGTAGCAATCTTTGATGAGATGTTACTCGGAAACCGTGTCACTTAGAGACATTCCGTATGAGGCAACGTGATAATGTAGGGTCCCTCTACAATAACTTCTCTCTATTTTTTATATCTCTAAGGCATTTGCCCGTGGTGAAAGGTTTTCTACTACTCCAAAAATTATCAAAAGGAGGCAGTGTAAAGTTGCAAATGGGTGTAACTTTCGTCCTGCTCCTGATGCGACCAAACTGATTGTTCCAACGTGTCTGGATGGGTACGTTTAGGCTAGGCATGGTCTTGTTGTTCACCCAAACATGCCAAAACAGTCTGAGCTACATTGTATCGACGATATCCCTGAAGAGTCTAAAGTGCAAAAAGGCAACAATCTTTGATGAGATGTTACTCAGAAACTGTGTCACTTAGAGACATTCTGTCTAAGGCAATGCAATCACATAGGGTCCCTCTTTAATAACCTCTCTTAGTTTTTATATCTCTGAGGCGTTTACCCGTGGTGAAAGGTTTTCTGCTACCCTAAAAATTGTCAGGAGGCAGTGTAAAGTTGCAAAGGGGTGTAACTTTCGTCCTGCTCCTGATGTGACCAAACTGACTATTCCAACGTGTCCGGATGGGTATGTTTAGGCTAGGCATAGTCCTATTTTTCAGCCAAACATGCCGAAACAGTTTGAGGTACATTGTACCGACGATATCCCTGAAGAGTCCAAAGTGCAAAAAGGTAGCAATCTTTGACGAGATGTTACTCAAAAATTGTGTCACTTAGAGAAATTTCATCTAAGGTAATGTGATCATGTAGGGGCCCTCTACAATAACCTCTCTCACTTTTTAATATCTTTGAGGCGTTTGCTCGTGGTGAAAGGTTTTCTGCTGCCCCAAAAATTGTCAGAAGGAGGCAGTGTACAGTTGCAAAGGGGTGTAACTTTCATCTTGCTCCTGATGCGACCAAATTGACTATTCCAACGCATCTGGATGGGTACATTTAGGCTAGCTATGGTCTTGTTTTTCACCCAAACATGTTGAAACAGTTTGAGCTACATTGTACCGATGATATCCCTGAAGAGTGTTGCAAGTATGGGCCTAACCGGTGTTGTCATTGATGTCAACATACTCCCGTTGCATTGATGATAAGGATTGGATGAGTTGTATGCTGAGGATATTGAGAAAAATTAGTCCTATCAGGAACATAAATAACACAGTGAAGACAGTGAGGTGAAGATCCCCGCTAAGATGAAAATCAGAGGATGCGTACAAAAGGGTTTGTAGATATGTGTCTTAAGATGATCCAATAAAGATTTGAGAGGTCCGCATGAAGATTTGAAGAAGTTATGGCCACTTGAGTAAAACTGGTTCTAGTAGATGTTTAGAGGTGACATAATGGCACAGATAGGTCCGGTAAGATCTGGAAATGCAATATCTTGTTTTGCGGATTTGGTGGAGTGTTTAGGATATCAATGTGAATTGACAACTCAATTGGTTCGTGGTCTGGACGTCCGCAAGCATCTATTCCAATACGACAGTGATGACAGACTATGTTCTTGAGCTTCTGGATGAAGGAGAGAAAGATTTCAGTAAACAGAAGTAGAGTGGATGTTCTTGGTAATTTAGGCAAGCTTGTGGAGGTCTTTGGATTGTGTCCAGTTCATGTTGGTGGTCCGCATTGAAGATTGAGCTCGTAATTGAAGAATTACTTTCAGATGATGATGTTTTTCCTAAGTTTGGCTGACCGGATGAGTTACACATCCTGCAGATGATCTTGATGATGTTCTATGAAGATTGACGTGTTCCTAAAGGAAGATTGAAGTCTCAGATTTGTGTGGCCGACAACGTGTTGATCCGCGTGAAGTCTTTTTGTAATTAGTCATGTTGTATTTTATGTATTTACTTTGTAATGTATGCCGACTTGGATGATTATTCGAAAGTCAAATGTCTTGTATGAATAAGAGGTTGTGAAGTCATTTCAAAAACATCTTGTGAAGATGAGTATGTGGTAGAGAGGAGCAGAGCGAAAGGTAGAGCAGAAGTATTAGGCTTAAATGGAATTGACTCAAGCATGGTGAAGATGCTATTCTTCAGTTCAAGTATGTAATATTTATTATTTTGTAGATAGTGTGTCTCCTATAGGCAGTGGGCCTCTTGTGAGCAGTGTGCTCGGGCAGTGAGCTCTAATTGGCATGTGCCATTTTGATCTTCTTATTCTTTTAACAGAGAATACAATCTTGGGTTAGTCACCCCGTGGTTTTTCCCTTAACCGGGATTTCCACATTAAAATCTTGGTGTCATATGTGTTAATGTGTTTATGTTCTTGAATTGTTGCATTATGTTTCAATGATTAATTTATTATTATGCTGCTAAATTAAAAGAAGGATTTAAGTGATTAATTGGAAGAAAGTTTTGGACAACTGATTCACCCCCCCTCTCAGTTGTCTGTCCTGGATCTAACAATTGGTATCGGAGCTAAGTTCCTCTAAAAGAGCTTAACCACTTGAGGAGATCCAGGATGTCATCTTACAAGAAGGATAGTCTGAAGTTTGATGGAACCAATTTTACTCTTTGGAAAAGTCGCATGGAATGTCACTTGCAATGTATGGGAATGCAGTATTGGATCATGGCTTCAAAGAAGTATGTTCTTCTACAAAATGGTCTGAGTACCGTAGATGAAATCAAAGATGCTGAAAATAATCTGTGGACTAAAGAAGCTCTTCTAAGTGCCTTATCTGATTTCGAGTTGACAAATGTTATTGATCTAAAAACTGCATATGAGATTTGGCAAAAACTAGAACTTCTGCATGAAGGAGATAATTATGTTAAATGTGCCAAGCTACAGAGTCTGAAAGAAAAATTCAAAAACCTGAAGATGAGAGAAGATGAAAATATCACTACATTTATGCCAAGGGTAAATGAGCTTGTTTGTGGCATTAGATGTACTGGTGGAATCTTGGATGAAGATGAGATTGTTGCCAAAGTTCTCAGATCCCTTCTTGATTCTTACAAATACAAGGTTGCTGCTATTGAAGAATTCAGGTCTTTTTCAAATATCACAAGAGATCAATTGGTTGGTAAATTAGCTACATTTAAATTATCTGAGTTTGGAGATGCACCCCCCCAAGACTGAATTTGCTTTCAAAACTAGTGCCTCTGTAAAAGGAAAACAAAAGTTCGATCTGGGAGAGAACTCTTCAAAACTATCATAGTATGAAAAAGAAAGAAAATATTTGGAAGAAGATGAAGCAGAAACTGCTCAACTTGAAGCCCTTATTGCAAAAAAATTGCCAAGAGGATCCGGTAAGTATGAAGGGAAATTGCCTTTTAAATGTTATAACTGTAATAAGATTGGTCACTTTGCCTCAAGATGTCTGGAAAGATTTTCAAGACCAAATCCTAACAGATCAAGATTCAAAAAGAAATGTTACTATGTTCATGAAGATGATGATGATGATGAAGGAGTAACAAATGATGAATCAAAGACAGGAAACAAATTCGGAAGTGACTGGGTGTTTATTGCCATCAAGGAAGAAGATCCTTCGCCCTCTGAATCTACCAATCATAAAATGGTAGAAAGAGTTTTGGCTGTCCAAGTTGAAGAAAAAGATGATTGGGTCATTGATAGTGGATGCTCCCACCATATGATAGGTGATAAAAATAAGTTCATAGATTTGGAAAGATATGAAGGAGGAGTTGTAAAATTTGGTGATAATTCTGCTAGAAAGATCAGAGGTAGAGGAACTATTTCTTTTGATGGAAAGAACAAAACCGGTAATGTACTGTATGTTGAAGGTCTGAAGCGCAATCTTCTTAGTGTTGGACAATTGGTGGACAAAGGCTATGATCTCATATTCAAAAATGGAAAAGTAAGATCTTTGAAAGTTTCAGAACAGAGATTGCATCCGGTACTCAAACAAAAGGTAATATCTTCCACTTGGTTGGTACTGGCAAAAGCTATTTATTTGTTCAAATTGATTAGAGTTGGTTATGGCATAGGAGAATGTGTCATGTGAATTTTGATAACATCATCAAGATAAGCAATACTCAGGTTGTAAGAGATCTTCCAAGATTGGTGAAACCTACTAATAGTTTGTGCAAAGAATGTCAGTTGGGTAAGCAGAGCAGAGTATAATTCAAAAGTAAGAAACAGTCTTCTACCAGATTATTAGACTTAGTTCATATTGATCTATGTGGTCTGGCAAGAATCAGGAGTGTGTAAGGTGATAGATACTTCACGTTATTAATTGATGATCATTCCCGGATGATGTGGGTGAATTTTCTGAAAGAGAAATCAAAGGCTCTTGAGAAATTCAAAATATTCAAGGCTATGGTAGAGAATGAAACCGGATTGAACATAAAATGTCTGAGGTCTGATAGAGGTGGAGAATTCACATCCGGTGAGTTCATAGAATTCTAGGAGAAACATGGGATAAAAAGGTAGTTGTCTACTCCAAGGACTCCACAGCAAAATGGAGTAGTGGAGAGAAAGAACCGGACCATCCAGGAAGCATCTAGAACCATGATGATGGAAGTAAATGTTCCTCAGATCTACTGGAGAGAAGCTGTTAGCACTGCAGTCTATACTCTTAATCGAGTACAAATCAGAAGCAATACCGATAAGACTCCTTATGAACTCTAGTTTGGCATCACTTCCACTGTGAAGTATTTCAGAGTCTTTGGTAGAAAGTGTTACATTAAAAGAGATGAAGATCTAGGCAAATTTGATGCTAGAAGTGATGAAGGAATACTCTTGGGTTATTCTACTCAAAGTAAAGCATACCGGTGTTATAACAAGAGATTGAGAAAGATTATAGAAAGTACAAATGTGAAGGTTGATGAAGGTATTGAAAAACCCTCAAGGTTTTATGAATATGATGAAGATGATCAGAATGATGTTCTGGTCCAAGGAGTCCAAGCCCCTTCTAAAATTTAGATCTAGATTGATCTGGTGGATCAGGAAGAAGAGATAAGTTTGAATGAACCTGGTGGTGTTCACCTAGGGTTAGGGTTTTGATTTCCAATTTGCAAGTTCCTGTGTGTTTTCCTTCTAACCCTTAGTGCTTTGGTTTAAATTGTTCCCCGGCCCACATGCATTGTTTAACTGTTTTTCCTGTCGCATTTGAGAAAATTGTTAAGTTCTGTGTATGCAAAGGGGGAATGTGTGTTGGCAAACTTGTGAAATCTCCCTCTGTCCCTCGAAAATGATAAAAAATGAGTTAGATGCATTTCTGAATGCATATCGGGTCACTGCTTCAAGCTCTTAAATGTTTCTAAGTGTGGCTAGAAGGGTCAATTTGTATCAAACGCCACGGGCCCTGCCAAATGTCGAGCCCCAATTTGTTGCCGCGCTTTTATTTTTGAATGTGACTTTAACGTGGAGTGTGCCATGTAGTAGATGTTGTATCTGTTTTGTTTCTAAGTTGCTTGCTATGGATGGTGCCACGTGTCAGTTTCTGACAGAGTTCTACCAAAGTTTCAATGAAGTTTCTTTTAAGTTTCAAGAAGTGTCGCAGAACCTGCCACGTGGAGGCTTCCGAAAGACCCTAAAAGTTTCACAGCTTCCACCGGTGTTTCTAAAAGTTTCATAGTCTCTGCCAAAGGCTTTGAAGACCCTTTAAATGTTTCCTTTGTGTTTCAAATTGCTCCCTGTGGACAGTGCCAACTGTCAATCCCCGCGTGAGCTTCCGAGGGACCCTTTATGTTTCTCAAGTTTTCACGAAAAGCGCCACGTGTCACTCTCCGTTGAAGTTTCTAAAAGGTTTTCAAGTAGGGGCGGAGCGTGCCACGTGTCCTTTGTAGTTGTTGCAGAAGCTCACAGGTGTCAGCTTCCGCATTGGTTTCTATTTTGTTTCAAAGTGTGGCGAAGTGAAGGTGGGTCCGAGTTAGCAGTTGTTGCCGCGGATGGTGCCAAGTGGCAACTTCCACCTGAGTTTCAAAGAGCCCCTTTATAAAGTTTCAGTGTGGCGGAAGGAGCCAAGTGTCGAACTGTGAGGGGATTCTCTATATGTTGCAACGGGCGCGTGGAATGCGCCATCTGTCCCTTGAGGTTGCCGCGGAAGCTGACAAGTGTCAGTTTCCACGTTTGTTTCTTTTTGTTGCAATGTTAAGCGAGGCTGGAGGTGGGACCCATTTTGAATATCAAGTGGAGCACGGAAAGCGCCAAGTGTCGCAGTCTGCAAAGTTTCAAAGAGGAATCTTTTGTGTTTCTAAGATGCGCAGAACCTGCCAAGTGTCAGCCTCCGCAAGAGTTTCAAAAAAGGGTCTCTACAGTTTCTAAGATGCTGCAGAGCTTACCAAGTGTCCACTTCTGCGTGCCTCTCCCTATTTCCCAACAAAGTTTCAAATGTTTCTCAAGAGTGGCGTGGGAGGCAACATGTGTCGGCACCCGCATGAGCTTCGAGGAGGGTCTTTATGTTTCAGAGACACTGCGGAGGCTGCCACATGTCCCTTTCTCAAAGTTTCACGAAGAGTCTCTAGCGTTCCAAGGGTGTCGCAGAGCTTGCCACGTGGTGGCTTCCGCGTGAGGTTCCGGCAGTTGGCCTTCGATGGGAAAGATAAAGGGAAAAGGGAGCGTCGGCCCAGTGATAGAAACTTGAAGTGCCTACGTGGCACATTTTCACTAGCCGGCGACTTTTCAGCGTTTTTGGGGCCGTTGATGTCAGCGGTTGGTTTTTGATCGACGGCTATCTTTCAATTTTGATGCGTCGTGGGTTTCTTCATGTTTGCAACTATTTTTGGTGAGAGAAACTTGCTGCAGCTACATTTCCAGATGTTGTGGGTAGCTGAAACTTTAATGGCACATTATGAAGGAAGGCATGGGTTGAGTTAACAGGTTCAACCACCCAATTTATGATGCAAGTCCCTTAGCGGCGGCACAAGGCTCGATCTCACCTGCTCCTCGTCCTTCTCTAGCTTCTCCATGATTTGTCCCTTGTTGCATTTATGATTTTGTGTTCCATTTTTCAGTGCAGTGTATCTGGCGAGATTTTTGGCCTCCCATGTGATTAATGCTGAGTGCACCTTCCTCGCTGTATATAAGGGACTGTGTGACTCATTTTTAAGGTTGTTGAAAGTTGGACATTTTCTGGCTCTGTAATACAATACAACTGACCTGGTTGCTCTGTGCAGTGGATTTTGTGAGTTTATGAGTCTCATGTCTTATGTTTTGTGCATAAATTTATTGGTTTCATGTTGATTTAGATGAGTAATGCTATATTGCATGTGTTTTTTTGTCTGTCTCCTATATTGAATATGCTTTCCTTTTGAATCTAGATATCTAAGGGGTGTCTTGGGTTCTAGGATATAGGTTTACTATATTGAATGCTTGATCTCTTAACTTCTGTTCAAGGGATAGATTAAACTATTTTCAGGTTAAGTATTGAGGAAAGTATATTGCAGTAAGAATATCATAAGTAGAGATGTATAAACACTCTGTTCTGGGATATATTTGTAAGGCAAATATGATGAAATCCCCTTGAAATCCATTCTTGTTATGTTTATGCTAAACATTTACATGTGTATGTCTATGACTCCAAGCCCTGATAGGCAGCAATCTAGCTTTGTGTTGAGGTTATACACCAGGTCCAGCTTCGCATCCAAACACAACTTCAAAATCAAACTCCAAAACAACCATTAGGACTTTAGAAGTAGTTTAGGACTAAAATCCTCTGTCTACAACTGAATATAGGCCCAAAGCTAGCCCCTTTGCACTTATCTCACAGTTTTGGTCTGCATAAGAGAGGATTTATCTGCTTTATGTCAACATCCCAGCTAATACAAAGATGCATTTCATAGATGTTGAGTAGGGAATACCCCCCTAGGTTTTGCAGAGCCTGAAGAAGAAGAGGAGATAAAAATAGAGTCTATCTCCTATACTGCTGGCCCCTGGCCCAGAGATCCTGTTGATCATTGATGGCTACCTTGTAGGGAAATATGGGAGTAAGCATCCAGTCTGGGAAAATAATCAACAGAAATTGGCAACTCTGCTGGGGATGTGATTGATCAAAAGTAATATCTAGTCATCCTTGGTGATATACTTGTGGCCCATCCGAGTCGCAACAGAAATTGGTGACTCTGCTGGGGACTTGTGAAAGAACCCTGATTTTTAAAAGAAAACAGTTCCTAGTAATAGGTGGCGACTCCGAACCAATCTCCCAACCGGTAAAGTAAAAATTTGTATGCAAGGGAGAAGATCCCAGCTTAATACTCTATTTGAAGAGTTACCCATAAAAATGATGTATAGAAAAAAGGGGACTATTCGAGCCAGTCAAGATGGTTCTCCTAGCCCCAAGAAAAATGATTTTATTCAGGATAATCCAGGATCTTCAGAGAAGATAGTACCTTATTTTTCAAACACTGAGGCTGAAATCCAGAGTGCGTATGAAAGACAGCAAGGTAATGGTTTGAGAATAAGGTCAGAGGTGTTTCAAGAATGTCCTTTTCATGATTCTCCTGACAGATTTGAAGAGGCTGAATCCCTAAGGGATGATGATAATGATGATCAGAATATGATAAAACCATCCTCTTCTATGCCTAGAGAGGAAGAACTAGCTGATGAAATTAAGAGCTTAAGGGCAGAAATAGAATATCTGCAAGTAGTAAAAATCAGAGATGATATGAGACAGAAAGTCCAGGCTTTGAGAGTTGCTCAAAATGATTCAATTCCTACCCTCCAAAATGCAAATATGCAGAGAAATCAACAAAGAAATGAAGTCCAGAATCAACACAATGATCAAAGACACAATGCAAATAACATCAGAGCTCCATTAAATAATGTGAGACATCAAAATGTAAATAGAAATGCAAATGCTAATCAGTTTGAAAGGCACCCAATGCAGTTGGACAGATTCAGACAACTTATTTTTGATGGCATTCCTGGTTATCCAAACCCTGTTGACAAACATGTGAGGCTGCAAGTGCCTAAATTTTCAGGAAACAATACTATCTTGGGAGAAGACCATTTAAAAGCTTTTCAGAATACCATGGACAACTTTGAGGTTGAGCATGAGGATGTTTTCATGAAATCATTTATGCAATCCTTAGTTGATGAAGCCAAAGAATGGTATAAAGGTCTACCTGACAGGAGCATTTCATCATGGGATGATTTCAAAAGGATGTTTAAGGAGCAATATGGTGACAAAACTAACCCTAGCTTTTTTGTAAATGAGTTCACTAGTATCACTAAAGGGTCAAATGAGCAGGTTGTAGATTTTAATGCAAGATTTACTAAAGTGTTGAATAAATTGCCACATCACATGAGGCCAAATGAACCAATGTGCATAATATTGTATATTAATGCTTTTGATGCCAAAACAGCATATGGGTTAAGAGATAAGGGTCCTACTACTCTCAGGCATGCTTTCAAGATAGCAATAAATATTGAGAATAACAGGAAGGCATCTGGTAAAACAAACAGAAGGGATGATGTGAAAATTCTGCATAATCTAAACAAACCTCAAAACACTCAAGGTAGTACATCTGCCCCTGAAGATAAGATAGATAAATTGACAACTATTATCAAGGACCTAGGTTATAGAATGGCTAGAAATGAAAAAGGAATAGGTCCTGACAGACAGGCTTACCCAAGGCAAGAAAGAAGACCATCATTACATGACATGCCATATAATACCAATTGGCATAATGGTAAGCCTGTATTTCCACATAACAACACAAATCAAAGAGCTCAGAATCCAAAGGAAACACTTGATCCTTTGAAGAAGGCTGTTAATATTGTTAATGACACCCCGTGGTGTATAATATGCCAGATGCCTCATTCACAGTCACAATGTATGATTGCTCAGTCTCTATATAACAATGCCATGGCCTGTGATGAGTGCAATGAGCCTCATTGCATGGAAGATGATAATGTCAACATGTTGTCTACAAATAGAGAATACCCTTTTCATGATGCTGATGCAAATGCAAATGATGAAACTCAGGGCTGCCAACAGTTCCCATATGATGAAGATGATGAAGACAACTATGCCTATGCTCAAGATTCGCACAGTTTTCTGAATAACTTGAGGAGGCCTTCTGATGAAGAAATTAGGGCCTTCACAGCTGCAGCAGTTGCTCAAGTGAAAAGCAACTACAACCTAAGAGGTAAAGCTCAGGTAAGTAACTCACACCAACCAGAGAGTACTTTCACAAATCAGCCAGTACACAGTCATAAAGGAACTGAGACACAAAAGAAGCAATGGAACAATACTAGGCAAAATTTTAAGCAAAAAACAAGTCATGATCTCCAAGGACTAAAAAATAGAGTTCCCCAGGTTGAGGATCAAAATAAGAATTTTCAGAACAAGGATGACAGTCAAAGAGCCATAAAAACTAAAGTTGGATCATCTCAGGATAGAGGTAAAACTGTGGATCAGGCTACAACTGTTATTCAAAATTATGCTCCATTTGACATCACTCAGGTCTTGTCTCAAATGAAAGTCTCTGTTCCACTAATGGAGCTGATGAAAGTTGAAGAATTCAGAAATAAGACTGTATCCTTGATTTCAGGAGTACCATGTCAAGCCAAGCAGAATATTGAGACTCAGGATAAGAAACAAGCTATGTGCATTGAAGAGGATGAAATTCCTGAGGTATATCTAGGGATGACCATGACAAAATGCCCTTCACAAGTGGAGCCATTTTATGTATCCTTGGTTATAAATGGAAAAGTAATTAGAAATTGTATGCTTGATTCTGGAGCATCTACAAATATCATGCCTTTAGCCATTATGCAGCAAGTTGGATTAAAAATAGACAAGGCATGTGGGAAATGCTATGCCATGGATGCTAGGGAAGTACTTGTCATTGGAATCATGAAGGATGTTGATTTTAGATTGGCAGCATATCCTGAAAAAACCTACAAAATAAACATAACAGTTGTTGATATCAAGCCACAGTATGGCATGTTGCTGTCAAGAAGATGGCAGCACTCATTGGTGGAAGTATGCAACTGGATCTGTCATATGCCATGATCCCAATGAGTGGCAAGGATGTCAAACTGATCAGAGAAGAAAGATCGTCAGAGACAGTGGAGGATCAAGAATCAGAGGAGCATATATGTTTTGTAGACACTGACTGTGAAAATTTTAAAGTTGTCTCAGATGATAAGGGATATAAAAGAGAAAAAATTTGCATTCAAGAGTTGGACCAGCAAGGTCTTTGGACCATGTATTTTGATGGAGCTTGTTCAAAAGAAGGCTCTAGTGCTGGAATTGTTTTTCTGTCTCCAACTGGTAAGCTTCTCCAATTTTCTTTCTTGTTGAGGTTTGCCTGTACAAATAATATTGCAGAGTATGAGGCTCTGTTATTAGGGTTAAATGTTGCTTTGAAGCATGGAATTAAGATGCTCAAAGTGTTTGGTGATTCAGAGCTTATTGTGTCCCAAATTAGAGATAAGTATGCATCAAAAAATAAAAGGTTGAAACAATACAAGCATGCTATTTGGGATACAATTGAATTGTTTGATGCTTTTTCAATAAATTGGATAGAAAGATCAAAAAATGTCAGAGCAGTTTTTCAGCCAATGTAGCCATAAGGCCAGATGATATAACTTTGTCAGATGTTACAAATGTTGAAGTCAAGCTTAGGCCTGCAGTGCCAGATAATGTGTGCAGCTAGCAAGTGTTTGATGATGATGAGGATTTACTGAGATTTCTGCATTGTATTGATGAATATGAGAACCAAGAAATAGATTTTTAGAACTTTGTGGAAGTTGTAGATGGAAAAGAAACCCTTTTAGGGAAGGAACTAATCCAACTCAAGACAAACAAAATCCCTAGAGGGCTGGTAGCTTTAGAGAGAGCTTTTGACAAGAGGGACCAATTTGTTACAAAAGCATCTCCAACAAACAAGAATAACTTGGAGGAGATAAACTTGGGAACATCTCATGCTCCCAAAAGGGTATACATTGGCAAACAGCTCAAACCACACATTAGGAGTATGCTGATTGCATTGCTGAAAAGGTATAAGCATGTTTTTGCCTGGTCATATGAAGACCTCAAGGCCTATAGAGAGGATTTATTCCAGCATGAGATCCCATTGAAGCCTGGAGTTAAACCATTTAGACAAAAACAGAGGCCTATTAATCCTACCTTGGCTCCAAAAATGCAAGAACTCAAGAAGCTTAGAGAGGCTGGAATAATCATGCCTATCAGACATTCAACTTGGGTGTCTAACCTTGTCCCAGTCAGAAAAAAGAATGGTGATATAAGGTTGTGTGTGGACTTTAGAAACCTAAATGTATCTTCTTTGAAGGATAACTATCCATTGCCAAATATGGAGGCCATGTTGCAGAAGGTGACTGGCTGTGAACTTTTATCTATGATGGATGGTTTTTCAGGGTACAATCAAGTGAAAGTAAAAGAATCAGAACAATTTAAGACTGCTTTCACTACTCCATGGGGAACCTATGTATATGTAAGGATGCCATTTAGACTGACAAATGCAGGTGCTACATTTCAAAGGGCAATGGATGTTGCTTTTGCAGGATTGATTGACTCAATCTTGGTTGTTTACCAAGATGACTTGACTACCTTTTCAAAGAAAGAAGAACAGCACTGTATGCATTTGGAACAGATTTTTATTAGAGCATTAGAATATGGTATCTCACTCAACCCAAAGAAATGTGCTTTTGGGGTTGTGGAAGGAAAACTCTTGGGGCACATTGTTTCCAAAGATGGAGTTAGGATTGATCCTGATAGGGTAGCAACAATTGACAGAATTCAGATCCCTAAGACAGTAAAAGGTGTTTAGTCCTTCTTTGGAAAAATTAACTTTGTTAGAAGATTTGTTCCTAACTTTGCAGAGACCACAAAAGAAATTTCCAAGATGTTGAAGAAAGGTGCAACTGTCAAATGGGAGGATGAAGCAACTGAATCATTCCAGAACATAAAAGAGGCTATAAAGATGGCTCCTATGCTAAAGTTTCTTGATTTTTCTAAGCCATTTCAGTTATTCTCATTTGCTTCTTTCCATACTATTGCTACATACTTATTGCAAAAAAATGAGGAAGGGTTTGAACAGCCTATTGCTTTCTTTAGTAGGTCATTGCAGGCTGCTGAATTAAAGTATGACATTATGGAGAAAAAGGCATATGCACTAGTTAGAGCAGTCAAGAGCTTTAGGCCATATTTGGTAGGCTCACAAATAATTGCATATGTACCTCATGCAGCAGTAAAAGATATCTTCACTCAGCAAGAGGTAACTGGAAGGAGATGCAGATGGATAAATAAGTTGCAGGAGTTCAACATAGAGATACAGATCACAAAATTGGTAAAAGGACAAGGATTAGCAAAGCTAATGACACAGTCAAACCTAGAGGCATGCCAAGTGAATCAAGTGCATAATGAAGTTGTAAATGTGTCAGAATCTGAGTGGTATAAGGACATAGTATATTATTTGCAAAATTTGAACTGTCCTTCCCATCTCAGTGATATCCAGAAGAGAACTTTGAAGCTGCAAGCTATTAAATACATCATTGTTCAAGGAGAGCTGTATTGAAGAAATCATGATGGTGTATTACTCAGATGTGTGGATGAAAATCAGGCCAGGAACATTCTAAATGACATGCACAATGGAGTATGTTGTGGACACTATGTTGCCCATACAACAACCCACAAAATTCTCAGAGCCGGCTACTGGTGGCCAACTCTTTTCTCAGATGTACATAGAATGATAAGGAAGTGTGGTCCTTGCCAAAGGTTCTCAGGAAAGCTAAAATATGGAGGTGCATTGCCCCTTAAGACTGTGACTATAGAAGCTCCATTTTAGCAGTGGGGGATTGATTTCATAGGGGAAATCTCAGAGAAATCAAGTGGAGGACACAGCTAGATTCTTGTTGCTACTGATTATTTCACCAAATGGATCGAGGCTATCCTGACCAAAAGAGCTACCAGCAAGGTGGTGATGGATTTCATTCTAGAGAATATTATTATCAGGTTTGGAGTACTGTTAAAATTAGTCACAGATAATGCTATGTGCTTCAGGTCTGGTGAATTTATAAATTTTTGCAGTAATTATGGAATTAATTTGTTACATGCATCACCCTACCACCCACATGGAAATGGTCAAGCTGAGTCAAGCAACAAAAGCCTCATGAAAATTGTAAAGAGAATGGTAGGTAAAAACAAAAAGGCTTGGGATTCAAAGCTAAAAATGGCATTGTGGACTGACAGAGTGACAGTCAAGAAGGCAACTGGAAGATCTCCTTTTGAACTGGTGTATGGTGCAGCAGCTAAGTTGCCTGTGAACAATTTCCTGCCAGTTTACAAATTCATACAAGAAAACATGGAGGAGATCAGAGATCCAATGATTGAGAGAATCAATCAGCTAGTTGCCCTAGATGAGATAAGAAGGGAAGCACAGAAAACAAACATCAAGAGACAATAAAGGGTAAAGTATCTGTTTGATAAGAGAGCTACAGAAAGAAAGTTTCAGAAAGATGATTTGGTCCTTGTATGGAATGCAAGGAACCAAGATAAGGGCAAACATGGTAAATTTGAGCCCTTATGGATGGGCCCATATCAAATCAGCAACATCCATGGAGGAGATTCTTACTTTCTCCAGGCCCTAAGTGGTGAATTGTTGGAATTGCCAGTGCACAGTCAGTTCCTGAAGCGTTACTTCTTATAATGGTTATTTTCTGTGCACATTGTAAACTGAATGTAAATGTTTTGTACATACCCTGTATAGTCGGTCGTGTTTTGAGTTTTGGGTTTTGTCTGATCTGCCCAGGAGTAGTCTGGTTCTCGCTACAGTCTTGCATCTGCACGTCCCCAATCAGAGCCACTGGTGGTGTTCACCTAGGGTTAGGGTTTTGATTTCCAATTTGTAGGTTCCTGTGTGTTTTCCTTCTGACCGTTAGTGCTTTGGTTTAAATTGTTCCCTGGCCCACATGCATTATTTAACTATTTTTCCTGTCGCATTTGAGAAAATTATTAAGTTCTGTGTATGCAAAGGTGAAATGTGTGTTGGCAAATTTGTGAAATCTCCCTCGGTCCCTCGAAAATGATAAAAAATGAGTCAGATGCATTTCTGAATGCATATCGGGTCACTGCTTCAGGCTCTTAAATGTTTCTAAGTGTGGCTGGAAGGGTCAATTTGTATCAAAAGCCGTGGGCCCTGCGAAATGTCGAGCCCCAGTTTGTTGCTGCGCTTTTATTTTTGAATGTAACTCTAACGGGGAGTGTGCCATGTAGCAGATGTTGTATCTGTTTTGTTTCTAAGTTGCTTGCTGTGGATGGCGCCACGTGTCAGTTTCTGACAGAGTTTCACCAAAGTTTCAATGAAGTTTCTTTTAAGTTTCAAGAAGTGTCGTGGAACCTGCCACGTGGAGGCTTCTGAAAGACCCTAAAAGTTTCACAGCTTCTGCCGGTGTTTCTAAAAGTTTCATGGTCTCTGCCAAAGGCTTCGAAGACCCTTTAAATGTTTCCTTTGTGTTTCAAATTGCTCCCTGCGGACGGTGCCAAGTGTCGATCCCCACATGAGCTTCCGAGGGACCCTTTATGTTTCTCAAGTTTTTGTGGAAAGTGCCACGTGTCACTCTTTGTTGAAGTTTCTAAAAGGTTTCCAAGCAGGGGCGGAGCGTGCCACGTGTCCTTTGTAGTTGTTGCGGAAGCCGACAGGTGTCAGCTTCCGTGTTGGTTTCTATTTTGTTTCAAAGTGTGGCGAAGTGAAGGTGGGTCCCAGTTAGCAGTTGCTGCCGCGGATGGTGCCAAGTGGCAACTTCTGCCTGAGTTTCAAAGAGCCCCTTTATAATGTTTCAGTGTGGCGGAAGGCGCCAAGTGTCGAACTACGGGGGGATTCTCTATATGTTGCAACAGGCGCGCGGAATGCGCCATCTGTCCCTTGAGGTTGCCGTGGAAGCTGACAAGCGTCAATTTCCACGTTTGTTTCTTTTTGTTGCAATGTTAAGCGAGGCTGGAGGTGGGACCCATTTTGAATATCAAGTGGAGCGCGGAAAGCGCCAAGTGTCGCAGTCCACAAAGTTTCAAAGAGGAATCTTTTGTGTTTCTAAGATGCGCGGAACCCGCCAAGTGTCAGCTTCCGCAGGAGTTTCAAAAAAGGGTCTCTACAGTTTCTAAGATGCTGCGGAGCTTGCCAAGTGTCCGCTTCTGCGTACCTCTCCCTGTTTTCCAACAAAGTTTCAAATGTTCTCAAGAGTGGCGTGGGAGGCGACATGTGTCGGCACCCACATGAGCTTCGAGGAGGGTCTTTATGTTTCAGAGACACTGCGGAGGCCACCACATGTCCCTTTCTCAAAGTTTCATGAAGAGTCTCTAGCGTTCCAGGGGTGCTGCGGAGCTTGCCATGTGGTGGCTTCCATGTGAGGTTCCGGCAGTTGGCCCTCGGCGGGAAAGATAAAGGGAAAAGGGAGCGTCGGCCCAGCGATAGAAACTTGAAGTGCCTACATGGCACGTTTTCACTGGCCGACAACTTTTCAGCATTTTTGGGGCCGTTGATGTCAGCGGTTGGTTTTTGATCGACGGCTATCTTTCAATTTTGATGCGTCGTGGGTTTCTTCGCATTTGCAACTATTTTTGGCAAGAGAAACTTGCTGCAGCTGCATTTTCAGATGCTATGGGTAGCTGAAACTTTAATGGCACATTATGAAGGAAGGCATGGGTTGAGTTAACAGGTTCAACCATTTGATTTATGATGCAAGTCCTTTAGCGGCAGCACAGGGCTCGATCTCACCTGCTCCTCGTCCTTCTCTGGCTTCTCCGCGATTTGTCCCCTATTGCATTTATGATTTTGTGCGCCATTTTTCAGTGCAGTGTATTTGGCAGGATTTTTGGCCTCCCAGGTGATTAATGCTGAGTGCACCTTCCTCGCTGTATATAAGGGACTGTGTGACTCATTTTTAAGGTTGTTGAAAGTTGGACATTTTCTGGCTCTGTAATACAATACAACTGACCTGGTTGCTCTATGCAGTGGATTTTGTGAGTTTATGAGTCTCATGTCTTATGTTTTGTGCATAAATTCATTGGTTTCATGCTGATTTAGATGAGTAATGCTATATTGCATGTGTTTTGTTGTCTGTCTCCTGTATTGAATATGCTTTCCTTTTGAATTTGGATATCTAAGGGGTGTCTTGGGTTCTAGGATATAGGTTTACTATATTGAATGCTTGATCTCTTAACTTCTGTTCAAGGGATAGATTAAATTGTTTTCAGGTTAAGTATTGAGGAAAGTATATTGCAGTAAGAATATCATAAGTAGAGATGTATAAACACTCTGTTCTGGGATATATTTGTAAGGCAAATATGATGAAATCCCCTTGAAATCCAGTCTTGTTATGTTTATGCTGAACATTTACATGTGTATGTCTATGACTCCAAGCCCTGGATAGGCACCAATCTAGCTCTGTGTTGAGGTTATACACCAGGTCCAGCTTCGCATCCAAACACAACTTCAAAATCAAACTCCAAAACAACCATTAGGACTTTAGAAGTAGTTTAGGACTAAAATCCTCTGCTACAACTGAATATAGGCCCAAGCTAGCCCCTTTGCACTTATCTCACAGTTTTGGTCTGCATAAGAGAGGATTTATCTGCTTTATGTCAACATCCCAGCTAATACAAAGATGCATTTCATAGATGTTGAGTAGGGAATACCCCCCTAGGTTTTGCAGAGCCTGAAGAAGAAGAGGAGATAAAAATAGAGTCTATCTCCTATACTGTTGGCCCCTAGCCCAGAGATCCTATTGATCATTGATGGCTACCTTGTAGGGAAATCTGGGAGTAAGCATCCAGTCTGGAAAAATAACCAACATAACCTGTTCAAGTAATAGAAGTACAAGAATTTCCCAAAATTCCTAGGTATGTAAGACATAATCACTCTAAAGATCAGATCATAGGTGATAAAAACAAAGGCGTTCAAACAAGAAGAAAGATTGCTCAAGATTCAGAAGAGTATTATCTGATTTCAAAGATTAAACCAAAGACAGTGAATGAAGCATGTAGTGATGAAAACTAGACTAAAGCAATGGAGGAAGAGCTGATGCAAATTGAGAAAAATCACACTTGGGATCTTGTTCCCAGACCAAAAAATAAGAATGTGATTGGAACCAAATGGGTCTTCCGGAATAAACTAAATGAAGATGGTGAAGTAGTCAGAAACAAAGCCAAATTGGTCTGCAAGGGTTACTCTCAAGTAGAAGGAGTTGATTTTGAAGAAACTTTTGCTCTGATGGCAAGGATTGAAGCAGTCAGATTATTTCTTGCCTTTACTGCCTTCAAGGATTTCAAAGTATATCAGATGGATGTCAAGTCTGCCTTCCTAAATGGTGACTTGGAAGAAGAAGTATACATTGAGCAACTGGATGGATTCCAATTGTCTGATCATGGTGATATGGTCTGCAAGTTGAAGAAAGCACTGTATGGACTCAAACAAGCCCCAAGAGCCTGGTATGAAAGATTGGATAAGCATCTTTTGAAGATTGGTTTCAACAAAGGTACTGCGACAATAACTTGTACTTCAAAATTCATCATGAAAACATCTTAATTGTTGAAGTGTTTGTTGATGATATCATTTTTGGAGGAAGAGATAGTATGTGCAAAACCTTTGTAAATCAAATGAAAAGTGAATTTGAGATGTCCATGTTTGGGGAAATAAATTTCTTCTTGGTTCTGCAAATCACTTAAACAAAGAAAGGAATCTTCATTTCACAAACCAAATATGTGAAAGAATTGTTGAAGAAATTTGGGATGAAAGACTCAAAACCAATGAGTACTCCCATGGCAACCGGATGTAAATTGAGCAAAGATGATGACTCTCATAAGGCTGATAAGAAAAAGTACAGGTCAATGATTGGAGGATTATTGTATCTCACTCAAACTAAACCTGACATTATGAATGTTGTTGGTCTTGTTGCTAGATTCTAAGCTGATCCTAGAGAATCTCATGTCATGGCAATCAAGAGGATTCTTAGATATCTAAAAGGGACAGTTGAGTATGGTTTATGGTATTCTAGAGATCATGATTTCTCTCTTCATGCATATACAGATGCGGATTGGGTAGGAGATGTGGATGACCAGAAGAGTACCAGTGGTGGAGCATTCTTTTTGGGGAAAAGATTAATTTCTTGGATGAGCAAGAAACAAGAGGCAATATCTCTGTCCACTGCAGAAGTAGAATATATTGCAGCAGTAGGTAGTTGCACTCAAGTATTGTGGATGAAGCAAATGCTAAGAGACATCAGAGTAGAGTATGAGGAACCTATGACAATCTTCTGTGATAACTCAAGTGCAATAAATATATCAAAAAATCTAGTGTTGCATTCACTTTTTGAGAGAGCAAGTGAACAAGAATGAAGTCAGCTTGGAGTTTGTACCTTCCAAGGATCAGATTGCAGATATTTTTACTAAACCTCTACCTAAGGACTCTTTTGAGTATCTCAGGGAGAAGTTAGGGGTCATTACCCCTCTGGTTCTGAATTAAGGTGCACTGATGTGCATCAGTCTGGTGGATCTCACAATCATATCTTGTGGTCTGGATTGATGATGGGAAGCTGCTACTCAGGGGGAGTAGCTGGTATGATTCTAAAGTGATGCAAGTATGTACCCTTTGTCATTGATGTCAAAGGGGGAGAGAAGACATGTGAAAAACAAAAAGTTGTTGATGATCAAAGGGGGAGCAATAAAGGAAGAGAAATGTGTGTTGGGACAGTAAAAATTTAAAATTTTTATTGTATTCTCACCTCACCATATTTGAGCAAAATCATAAAACATCCCAAAACCATAGCAAAAATTTGATACATGCCACAAGATGTCCATGGCTAAGCAATGCAAAACTGATTAAAATTCAATAAATTGGCAAGACTTTGTGTTGCTTAAACTGATACATAAGAAATTAATGAAAATGACTATCGGCGTGAGAGTAAAGATCAGAAAGAGATTTGTAAGAGTTGCCGATAGGAGAAGTAATACCGATGGCCTTTTATCGGTAAGAGAACCAAGCAGTCACACCGATCGGTATGACTAATAATCATCGGGTGGTCCTTTAAAAGTTACCCCGACGGTATATATCATACCGATGGAATATATCGGCAAGAGTCTCATTGGATATCTTACGGGGACAAAGGAAACAATAACCATCGGCAAGAAATAAACATTGGGATGAAAAGTAAATAAGTCTACGATACTCCAGTCTCTTGACGAAACAATAAAAAGGCACTTTCGGTGTGAGTCACACCGATACACATATCCATCGGCGTAACTTAACATATCGGAATGAAGCAATAAAGTCTTGCCGACTCACAAGTCATAGTGATGAAAGGATGTCGGTGACACTTTGATAGATTCTCTCCGATAAGGAATGTAAAGTAGCCATCGGGGAGATAATTGTGATCAGGTGATTTGAAAAGAATTAACCCGATGGTATATCTCACTCCGATGGAAATAAAGTCACACCCGTTGATAAGAAGTTTTAACCATATCGGTAAGATATTAAGATAGTCATTCCGATCCAAAGTATAGAAGATTATCAGGAAGACGACGAAGCTCGGGGAAACATAAATATATCATCCTGATGGTATTGATCTCCCCGATAACAAATTGTTATCACACATGTCAGTGAGACCCTTACCGATAGTCATATCGGTAGGACTCACTATATCGGAGGGAAATCTAAAACACACGGCGATGAAAGAAGTCATGCCGATGGTCGCGCCCACTTAAGATATGACTCAACATAGCATCGGGAATACAATTGAGGGGTCACACTGATTGATTGTTCACGTCATGAGGGGATATTAAGGTCACCCAGACATTTTGAAAATCATGCTGATGACAGGAGTTATGGTGATGTGACATTTCACAGCGATGAACGACATTGAATTGATCAAACAATTAAATGCAGACGGTGATGAAATCTTTTAAGATCATTGTAATTATAATTGACAGAGTTGTCTGAGAAGAGAATATAGAGGAATTCTTGAAGCGTAAGCAGAGGATTTCGATCATAGCCATAGAACGATAGGTACATACATACGAACCATTGTGTATAGCCTGTGTTTGAATTTTTTGCCAAAATTTGAATATGGATAATCCGGGAAAGGGAAAAGGTAGAAAATCACAAGGGAAACTAATAAATCTAAGAAATAAAAAACTGATCAAACCCCTGAAGAAAAAATAAAAGACAAAAAACTCAATCAGGACTTAATTGATCAATTTCCTGGGTCAACTCCCAACGCCAGAAGATCTACTCAACTTAGGGCAGAAGTTGAAAAATTAGAAGATAAATGTAAGCGATTGGGAGATATCTGGACCCTAATCAGGGGATATGAGCTTTTTAGATTCCATTATAATAGAAGGTTCAAGAATGCTCCTGTGTCAAACCCATGGCACTTAAATTTGGGGAAATTGGTCGTGCCTAATGTATTCCTGAATGTTGAACTACTCCAACTACTTGCCAAACAATATAGCCCAAGCCTGAAAGCTATATGCAACCCACAAGGGGGAGCCAATTGTACATTTGTCAAAAAAGCCATTTGTGAAGTATTTAATCTAGATGATTTGTGCACTGTACCCATTATTTATGAAGACCTGGAGAGGGAATATTGGAGAATGGACACAACCTACAATGGATGGAGGTTACCCATTCATAGGCCCAAAGTTGAAGGAGAAGTGATGCTTCTAACTGAAAATGATGGTCCTCCTTTTCATGTAGCTATATTTGAACCATATATACAGCACACTTATTATTCTATGGGCCAAGTCCTTGGTTCAGAGATCCCTGAGTTCATGACCATCCCTTTAATGGTTATAGCTACTGATATTCAGTGTCATAATGCAAGGCAGTTTGACTATGCTGCCTATATTATTAATAAAATAGATTCTGGCTTGTCTGCAATAAAAAATAGTTCCCCAGCATGCTCTTTTGAGCATTACTCACTGCTTATGCACATGGTATTTTATTTCGGCCAGGAAGTAGGGTTATGGCCAAGTGAACTTAAAGTTGTTGCTGCAAATAAGAAGGGGAAAAAATTGCCAATACAAATGTGGACTAGAATATGGGACAGTAGATATGCCCATTCCAGTTATGCCCAATTTGAAGAACACTGTGTAAAAGTATTGTACAGATATTTTAGCCACCCTTGTGAATATTCGATCTCAATTAAGATAAAAAGGTTCATCAGGCCGAGAGATTTTGGTGGCCCCCATACTGTCACTCATAATTGGGGAGACTGGTATTGTTTTGAAGATGCTACCATGATCAGAATATATGGTTTTGAAGACACTCCATTCATATTTCCCAAACCTGTCCCCGACAGAATTGCTTATTTAGAGATAATTAGGCAGATGCACTGCTCAAATGTAATGCATTTGAGCTCACATGATAAACAATCATTTATGCCCAGCACTTTATGTTTTGGAGATTTTACTGTGGTGTCAAAAGAGGGTTATAATCTCATTATGGATAAGTTGATGCATTATAATATGAGGAGTGCTGAAGCAAGGAAAGGGTTTGACCCTGAAGGTTTTATTGATTCTGCACAAAGAAAACAAAATCTCAGTGGATACATGCATATACCTTATCCACATGATGATGTTATTAGAAATTTAGAAGAGGCTAAGGTAGAGTTGGTGATAGAAAAGTATAAAAGGGATCTAAGTGAGAAGAAAAAGCAACTAGCAGAGATTGAGGTTGTATCCTCTGAAATTGAAGGACAGATAGAGCAAGAAGAGCCACAGGACAAAACAATAGAAATGTCCAAAAGGAAAATGCTACAATATCAGCCTCCTTTTGTAATACATGATGAGGAGGGGTCTGCTGATGAGGATCCACGTCAGATAGCCTATGATTCTTTCATTTCTGATGATAAATTTATTCACTCAAAAGAATTTAAGTCATTTTTGTACAAATGTAAAGGAAAAGAAATTAGAGAATCAGTGGATGATGTCTTTGCTGATAATGAAAAACAGTTGTTAGATATGCTGAAAATAACAGTAGAGAAAGAGATGCAGGATATGACTCCTAGCAGGGGTAGACAATTGCTTAAAGATGCAGAAGTTATGATTTTTCCTAGTCTAGACTTGAATTCTGCTTTGGTTTTTGACAGTTTTCTAAATAGTGCAGATGATAAGTATAAACTCACTCCAGAGTGAGTTAATGAAGAATATATGGGTACAAGATACAATAATGATGAAAATTCATTGATGATATGGGCACTATATCCTCCCCATAAGAAGATAGCCATCATAGATACTAAAAAGACTTTCGGCCATGTCATGACTTTAAAAGCGGGGGAAATTGACCCTCTGATTACAGCAGACATTGGCATCAATGTTGCGAAATTAAACAAAGCACAAGCTCAAGTGTTGATCAAGGAAAGGGATGCATATAAATTGAACTGTGAAAGACTAACAAAAGAAAATGACAACTTGAAGGATGCAGTTAAGAGTACTTTTGGGCAATCAACAAAGAGATTGACTCAGGGAGAAAGCTCACAAGGCACTCAAGCATTATCCCCAGATCAGGCATTGCAAATTCAAATAGATACACTTGTCATGGTGCTACAGAGCAGACATGCAAACATGATACACTGGTTCAATCTATTTTGGGATAATTACTCTCAGAATTACAAAGGAATTAAAGAACATGAAAGGCTTGAATAGAGAATGCAGGAGAAGTTGAATGAGATACAAAGTAAAGATGCTTCTGACAGTGCAGGTATCTCCAATACTAAAGCATTGATTGAGCAACATCAGAAATACTACGATCAACTCAAAAATGATGCTAAGGAAGGTGCTGAAGCTTCTAATGCAGGAGTGCCCACCTTATTTAAGAGTGATGGAGAACTAAAAAGCAAAGAAGAGTGGAATGTTGATTGTCAAACTATATTACACAAGGCTATGGGAGCTCTTAAAGACATGAATTCTGCATCTGGAGAAGCTTGCAAACACCTGGAAAAGATGGTCACAATTGAAATGATTACAAGAAGTGCCATTGAGCTTACTGATTCCCATCGAGATCAAGAGTACTTAGACCATCTGGCTAAAATTTACTTATGGCTAAATAGAGCCTAATCATAGTTATGTAATGGTTGTTAATATTGTCAAATTCCCAAAAGGACTTATTGAAGAGTTATGTCTCTTCATATAAATACCTATATAAGTTCAAACAATTGGTGCTGAGAGAAGATCAGCAGTAGAATAGATATACATATATATAATTTACAATGTTTCAGAAAGACTATGTTGCATGTTTTATTTAAAGTAGTAGATTAAAGTTCTCTGATTCAGTGGTTCTATCTGGCTATCAATTGTTTGTTATAGTTACTCAATTCTGTGGTTGTCTCCAGTTCTATATTTCCTTGTTATTCAAATTAATATATCAAGCATATATTTAATTTGTCAATACACATTCGCTATATCTGTGTGATTGAGTAAATTGGTTTCCATTTGAGGAATTAAAATCCTTCTGATCAGTCACGGTAGCCTGGAAGTATTAAGTTTGGATTACTAAGTAGAGCCATATAATTAGGATTGCCATTCTGTCTCCAAGATAATATTATCTGTTATTCTTGCTTATTCATTTCAATTGGTTCCTTCAAGTAAGGATTAAAATACCTTCTGGTGAATTATAAGATATCTAATTATATTGGTTGGATTATCAAGAAGAGTTTGTCAGTCATTCCCTTGCACGTTTATACAAGCTATAAACTAAAGTTGTGCCAAATAATTAGAATTAGTACCCATTATAAGCCATTAGTCTTGGTCCTTCATTCGACTCTATTACCCAACAAAGCACTGGTCTTATTTAAATTCATCATTTAAAATCCTTTTTACCTTGATATTACTTATACAAATTCTACCAAACCATTCACTAGACATTAGATATAATCAGATAGTAAGTTTTTCATCTATCCTACACCCTTTGCCATTGTAGATAGATTTAATTAGTCAATACATTTACATTTAGCCTGCTTTAATTCCTAAGGTTCACCCACCTAGGTGTAGCAAGACCTGAAGTGTAGGAAATCACTAAACCTTGAAGGTTGATTTCGTCAAGTCAGTTCAAAAATGTTGCATAGAGCCTGGCATCCTCTTAGGATCAGCAACCTGCATTTTTGAGACCTAACAAAATTGGTGACTCCGCTGGGGACCCTAAATAAAAGACCTTAGAAACTAATCATTCCTTTTATAGAGTCATTTTAGAAACTTTGATTTGGTAACTCTGCTGAAAACAAGAACCCCTAAAGATAAAACACAAACTTTTCCTATTTACTAAATAGGCGGCGACTCTAGTTACAGTTATAACAAAAAAGTCTAATACCAAATGGATGGTAGGAGATCTAAGATGGAAGGCAAGAAATTGCAGTCATCTCCACCGCTTAGAAATATATCCAAAAGAAATGGAACTTCAAATTATTCTCACCAGGATAATAATCTGGATACTCACGAGTATAATGCAGAGCAAAATATTTCAATTCACAACAAGTTCACACCTCTACATGGTTCAAACAAGAATCTCAGTGGAGCAACTGATGATATTTTGGCAAGATACAGACCAACTCCTCAAGAACAGCTCGAGCATGATGCACAGGTCATGAGGGATATTGATCGAAATCAAGCTGAACATGATTTCAAGATGTCATTACATCAGGGAGAAGAGATAGGATATGGATTGTCAAATCAAGAAATGAATGACAATCCAGAAAATTAAGAAATAAATAACAATTCAGAGAATCTAGGAAGTATGAGTGAATAACAACAGGAAGTGCTCAGGCTCAGGGAAGAACTCGAAAGGTTCAAGATACAGGAAGAGAAAGGGTTGTTACAACAAAAAATTCAACAGATGAAAAGTAAAGCTGAAACAGTTCCCCCAAAATATGTACCTCCATATAGAGGAAACAATTCAAGAATTCCACAGCAAAACACAGGTTGAATTTCAAATTCACATGCATCTAGAAATTATCAAAATACCATACCCCAAAACCCTAGACCACCTCCTATACATAATGCATCTCAACATATGGCAAATACTTACCCACCCCCTGGTCAACAATATTATAGACCGCAAAATCCCTACATGAATCCTCACATGAACCAACATCAACAATATACCTATCATTAGCCACCAGGTGGATATAATTACTATCCTAATCCACCACCCATGAACTTTCCACCTCAAAACCTTACAAACATATGTAGCCAATTTAATTTAACTGGATATCAGTTGTATCCATATCCTATGGATAGTACTTGGAGAAATATGGTTCCCAAGTTTACTGGAAATAATGCAATATCAGCTGAAGATCATGTCAGAAATTTCAACGCCTTCGTGCAAGATATTGGTATGGACTGGGAAGATATTAGAATGAGGTTATTCATGATGTCCCTCACTGAAGATGCCAGAGATTGGTTTAACAGCCTACCTGACGCCTCAATCAGTTCAATAACTGATTTCCATAATCAATTTAAGGAGCAGTATGGCAACCAATGTGCCCTTGAGTTTGCATTACATGAATTGATAAGTATACAGAAGTATCAAAATGAATCAGTATATGATTTCAACCTAAAATTTTCCAAACTACATAACAAGGTACCACATGGAGCCAAGTTATCTGATCCAGCAACACTGAGTATTTATATGAAAGCATTTGACCCCAAAACAGGGTACGAGCTTAGAAATCGGTGTCCTGCAACCCTGGCTGAAGCACAGAAAGTGGCCCTAACCATTGAAAACAATAGGAAGGCTACAGGAATGGTTAGTAAGAGAGATAACTATAGAAGTCCTCAAAATCAAAATGTTCAACAGACTAAACAAGAAGGTCAACATAGGCATGAAAGGCCTAGGTTGCACGATATGCCCTACAATACAAATTGGAAGGATGGGAGACCCATTGACAACAACAAAAAGCAACAGTATGGTAAGGATACTCCTGACCCCCTGAAAAGAAACATGGCACATATGGTAGAAAATAAACCTTGGTGTTTGGTGTGTAATTTACCACATTTACCTGAATATTGTGAGGTAGCTAAATCAGTACAAGAGGAAATGTTATACAATTATAATAGAGACAACCACACCATAAATATGATACAGGATACACCATGTGTGGTGACTGAAGATTACTCTTCTTCAGAGGAGGAAGGATATGAGTATGATGTAGGAAACTAGAGGCATCATATCAACATGGGAGAACAAGAAGTGTTCTCAGATCAGGAAGATGGTTATGAGCAACCTATTTGTTATAACAATTAGCCATGTGGTCAATGGAGAAAGCCTACTGAGGATGAAAGAGAAGCTCTTACAGTAGCTGCAATAGCTCAAGCCAGAAACACTTACAACTTAAGGAATAGAACAACTAATGTTGAACAAGGAACTCCTGAGAATGTTTTTATAAAAGATTAGAATAACAAAAAGAATAATACAAAATCATCATCTAAAGAACCAGAAAAAGGTGGTAAGGGTAAAGTGAAAGAAAATTTACAGAATCAAGAAAAGGAGAACACAAAAATAGTAAAGAATGACCAGACCATGGCCCATTCTTTTGACATTGCTCATGCAGTGTCTCAGGTAAAAATATCAGTTCCACTCCTAGAGATGATGAAGATAGATAAATATAGGAGCACAGTTGTTAAGTTGATTTCTGATACACCAAGTCAAAAATATAAAGGACATGAAAACACAACAAACAATGTCCATCAGCAAACATTCCAAATGCCTGAGGTATACCTTGGTGATACACTGACAAAAAATCCCTCACAGGTAGACACATTCTACACTACACTATTAATCAAGAACATGATAGTCAGGAATTGCATGACTGATTCAGGTGCTGCCATGAACATTATGCCTATAGCAGTTATGAAAGAATTGGGAATGTGAGTTGATACTACATTTGGCCAGTGTTATGCAATGGATAACAGATCTATCCCAATAGTTGGTATTATGAGGGATGTGGAGATAAAGCTTGCCTCACACCCTGAAGCAACTTATAACATTGATATTACTGTGGTTGACATCCCACCGTATTATGGAATGCTTCTATCAAGGCAATGGGCTGCAATGGCAGGAGGGAATGTTCAGTTGGACTTATCATATGCCACCATACCAGTGGGAGGCAAAGAAATCAAGCTGTGCAGAGAGACAAGGTATGACAATATTATAGAAAGATTGGATCGGCATCAAATAAATTTCTTTTGTGATACAGATTTAGGAGTCTTCAAAGTTGGAGAAAATACACCAGAATTGCGTAACATTGATCCAATGGACACTGAATCTATGAAAGATGAAAATGATGTGTGGAAGATGTATTTTGATGGTGCATGTAGCAAAATAGGAAATGGGGTTGGAGTACTTTTCATTTCACCAGGAGGTAAAACTTTCAAATACTCTTTTCTATTGACATTTGAATGCACAAATAATGTAGCTGAGTATGAAGCATTGCTCGTTGGTTTGAACATAGCCACTAAGCATAAAATAAAAAAGTTAACTGTAAATGGTGATTCTGAATTGGTCATTTCCCAAGTAAGAGAAAAATACCTATCAAAAAACAAAAGGTTGAAACAATACAGAAATGCAGTCTGGGATAGTATTGAATTATTTGATGCCTTTTCAATCAACTGGATTGATAGGTCTAAAAACATTATGGCGGATTTTTTAGCAAACATTGCATTGAAAAGGGATGATGCCACATTGGGAGGAATTACAGAGGTTGAATTCAAAACCAGACCCACCATCCCAGACAATATACATAACTGGCAAGTGTTTGATAACGATGCAGATATAATCAATTTCTTACATTGTGCTGATTATTATGAAAATCAAGAGATTGATTTCAATGCATTTGTAGAGGAACATGATGGGAAGGAAACCCTTTTTGGTCAAGAGATAGTCCAGTTGAAAATGAATTAGATACCTAAAGGACTTATAGCATTAGAAAAAACATTTGATGGACATGACAGATATAAAAAGAAAGACACACCAGTGATACCTAATGACCTTAAAGAAATCAGTTTGGGGACACAAGCAATCCCAAGGAATGTATATATTGGAAGAAATCTTGACCCAAAAATTAGGAGCAGAATCATCAACTTACTTAGAAAGTTCAGGCATGTATTTGCTTGGTCATATGATGATTTAAAGGCATATAGAGAGGATCTATTTCAACATGAGATACCACTAAAACCAGATGCTAAACCATTCAGGCAAAAATAGAGGCCAATCAATCCTACATTAGCTCCTAAAATGCTAGAATAACTTACAAAGTTGAGGGATGGAGCTATAATTAAACCCATTAGACATTCCTCCTAGGTTTCAAATTTAGTACGTGTCAGGAAAAAGAATGGTGATATTAGACTATGTGTGGATTTCAGAAACTTGAATAAATCTTCTCTCAAGGATAATTATCCTCTCCCCAATATGGAGGCAATACTACAAAAGGTTACTGGATGTGAATTGTTGTCAATGATGGATGGCTTCTCGGGTTACAATCAGGTAAAAGTCAAGGAGTCAGAACAATTAAGACTGCATTCACCACTCCGTGGGGAACATATGTATATTTAAGAATGCCATTCGGACTAACTAATGCTGGAGCAACATTCCAAAGAGTAATGGATGTGGCTTTTGCTGAGTTAATCAATAAGATTATGATAGTATATCAGGATGACTTGACAGCATATTCCAAAAGGGCTGAGGATCATTGTACACACTTAGAACAAATATTTATCAAAGCCCTAGAATATGGGATATCATTGAACCCTAAGAAGTGCCATTTTGCAGTAACAGAAGGAAAATTGCTTGGCCATATAGTCTGAAAGGAAGGAGTGAAAATAGATCCTAAAAGAGTAAAGGCAATTGATCAAGTGCCTATTCCAAAAAATGTAAAAGGTATACAATCATTTTTTGGTCAGATTAATTTTGTCAGAAGATTTATACCAAAATTTGCAGAAATTATTTGCCCTATATCAAAGATGCTGAAGAAGAACTCAGAAGTAAAATGGACAACAGAAACAGTAGAAGCATTTGCCAATATTAAGAGGGCAATCAAGCAAGCCCTAGTCTTAGTGTCCCCTGACTTCAGTAAATCATTCCAATTGTTTTCATTTGCTTCCTATCATACAATTGTAGCAGTGCTATTGCAGAAAAACAATGATGGATATGAACAGCCTATCTCATTTTTCAGCAAATCCCTTCAGAATGCAGAGTTAAAATATGACATTATTGAAAAGCAGGCATATGCATTAGTAAAAGTAGTTAAGACTTTTAGACCATATTTGGTGGGAGCTAAAATCATAGCATATGTTCCTAATTCTGTAGTAAAGGATGTATTGGTCCAAATTGAAGTCACTGGTAGGAGATGTAGGTGGATCAATAGGATTCAGGAATTCAATATTGAAATCCAGATCACTAAATTAGTGAGAGGACAAGGTCTTGCCAAATTAATGGCTGAGAGTAATCTTGAAGCTTCTCAGATATGTAATGCTGATGCAAGTACCCGTATTGAGCATACTTCATGGTATGCTGATGTAATATATTATCTAAAACATATGAAGTGTCCTGAAGGGTATGATGACAACAAAAGGAGGACACTCAAACTGCAAGCTTCAAAATATGTACTCATCAATGGGGATCTTTACTGGAAAAATAGAGATGGGATTTTACTATTATGCTTGGATGAATATCAATCAAAACATATTATGAAGGAGTTACATGAGGGCATGTGTGGAGGCCATTTCTCAGCAAGGACTACAGCCCACAAGATCCTGAGGGCCGGATACTATTGGCCTCAAGTTTTTAATGATTCATACCATTACACTAGGAAGTGTAAAGCATGCCAAAAATTCTCAAGAAAGTTAAAGTATCAGGGAGCACTACCCTTAAAACCCATGCAAGTTGAGGCTCCATTTTATCAGTGGGGTATTGATTTCATAGGTGAAATTTCATAGAAATCAAGTGGGGGGCACAGATGGATTTTAGTAGCAACTGATTACTTTACAAAATGGGTGGAAGCGATCCCAACTAAACAGGCAACAAGTAAGGTTGTGATTAACTTTCTAATGGAAAATATCATATTCAAATTTGGCACCCCAGTGAGATTAATTACAGATAATGGGATGTGTTTTAGATCAGATGAATTCAAAGGATTTTGCAGTATGCATGGCATCACTGTCTCCTATGCCGCCCCCTATCATCCATAGGCAAATGGACAAGCAGAATCAAGTAACAAAAGCCTCCTGAAAATCATAAAAAGAATGTTGGATAGAAACAAAAAGGCCTGGGATTCAAAATTAAGAATGGCAATGTGTGCTGATAGGATTACTATAAAGAGAGCAATTGGGAGATCTCCTTTTGAGCTGGTATATGGAACACAAGCAAGATTACCATTGGAGAATCTTATACCGGTATACAAATTCAATCTCCAGGAAGACTTGAACATTCCTGAACCAATGGAGGAGAGGTTGGAACATCTGGTAGAACTTGATGAAACAAGAAGAATAGCTCAAAGGCAGAATGTTAAGCTACAATCACAAGTAAAATATCTCTTTAACAAAAAGGCCAAAGATAGAAAGTTTGAAATAAATGATCTGGTATTAATGTGGAATGCAAGGTATCAAGACAAAGGGAAACATGGAAAGTTTGAAGCCCTGTGGTTAGGTCCTTTTGTTATCACTAGCAAAGGAGGTGATGACTCTTACTACTTGCAGAATATGTCTAGAGAAGAGCAGGAATTGCCTGTACATGGGCAATACTTGAAGCAGTTCTTTTCATAAACATGTACAAGGAGGATTGAGCGTTGCCAGTGCATGGACAAACCTCAAACAATTCTCAAAAAATATTTTATTTCATGCACAATAGTTTAGGAATCATTCCTGTTCCCCATCATTTGTCACTCCCCTTTTTCCATTTTTCATAAAATCATCACCCCAAATGAATAAAAACATGTAGTCTACTTCCCCAAGAGATCTGAATCCTTGTTATACTCACAGGGAGTATACATCCCCGACAGAGCCACTGTTGGGACAGTAAAAATTTAAAATTTTTACTGTATTCTCACTTCACCATATTTGAGCAAAATCATAAAACATCCCAAAACTATAAAAAAAATTTGATACATCCCACAAGATGTCCATGGCTAAGCAATGCAAAACTAATTAAAATTCAATATATCGGCAAGACTTTGTGTTGCTTATACCGATACATAAGAAATCAATGAAAATGACTATCGGCGTGAGAGTAAAGATAGGAAAGAGATTTGTAAGAGTTGCCGATAGGAGAAGTAATACCGATGGCCTTTTATCGGTAAGAGAACCAAGCAGTCACACCAATCGGTATGACTAGTAATCATCGGGTGGTCCTTTAAAAGTTACCCCGACAGTCTATATCATACCGATGAAATATATCGGCAAGAGTCTAACCAGATATCTTACGGGGACAAAGGCAACAATAACCATTGGCAAGAAATAAACATCAGGATGAAAAGTAAATAAGTCTCCGATACTCCAGTCTCTTGGCGAAACAATAAAAAGGCACTTTCAATGTGAGTCACACCGATACACATATCCATCGTTGTAACTTAACATATCAGAATGAAGCAATAAAGTCTTACCGACTCACAAGTCACAGCGATGAAAGGATGTCGGTGACACTTTGATAGATTCTCTCCGATAAGGAATGTAAAGTAGCCATCGGGGAGATAATTGTGATCAGGTGATCTAAAAAGAATTACCCTGATGGTATATCTCACTCTGATGGAAATAAAGTCACACCCGTTGATAAGAAGTTTTAACCATATCGGTAAGATATTAAGATAGTCATTCCGATCCAAAGTGTAGAAGATTATCGGGAAGAAGACGAAGCTCGAGGAAACATAAATATATCATCTCGATGGTATTGATCTCCCTGATAACAAATTGTTGTCACACATGTCGGTGAGACCCTTACTGATAGTCATATCGGTAGGACTCACTATATCGGAGGGAAATCTAAAACACATGGCGATGAAAGAAGTCATGCCGATGGTCGTGCCCACTTAAGATATGACTCAACATAGCATCGGGAATATAATTGAGGGGTCACGCCAATTGATTGTTCACGCCATGAGGGGATATTAAGGTCGCCCAGACATTTTGAAAATCATGCCGATGACAGGAGTTATGACGATGTGACATTTCACAACGATGAACGACATTGAATTGATCAAACAATTAAATGTAGACGGTGATGAAATCTTTTAAGATCATTGTAATTACAATTGACAGAGTTGCTTGAGAAGAGAATACAGAGGAATTCTTGAAGCGCAAGCAGAGGATTTCGATCACAGCCACAGAATGACAGGTACATACATACAAACCATTGTGTATAGCCTGTGTTTGAATTTTTTGCCAAAATTTGAATATGGATACTCCGGGAAAGGGAAAAGGTAGAAAATCACAAGGGGAAACTAATAAATCTAAGAAACAAAAAACTGATCAAACCCCTGAAGAAAAAATAAAAGACAGAAAACTCAATCAGGACTTAATTGATCAATTGCCTGGGTCAACTCCCAAGGCCAGAAGATCTGCTCAACTTAGGGCAGAAGTTGAAAAATTAGAAGATAAATGTAAGCAATTGGCAGATATCTGGACCCCAATCAGGGGATATGAGCTTTTTAGATTCCATTATAATAGAAGGTTCAAGAATGCTCCTGTGTCAAACCCATGGCACTTAAATTTGGGAAAATTGGTCGTGCCTAATGTATTCCTGAATGTTGAACTTCTCCAACTACTTGCCAAACAATATAGCCCAAGCCTGAAAGCTATATGCAACCCACAGGGGGAGCCAATTGTATATTTCTCAAAAAATGCCATTTGTGAAGTATTTAACCTAGATGATTTGTGCACTGTACCGATTATTTATGAAGACCTGGAGAGGGAATATTGGAGAATGGACACAACCTACAATGGATGGAGGTTACCCATTCATAGGCCCAGAGTTGAAGGAGAAGTGATGCCTCTAACTGAAAATGATGGTCCTCCTTTTCATGTAGCTATATTTGAACCATATATACAACACACTTATTATTCTGTGGGCCAAGTCCTTGGTTCAGAGGTCCCTGAGTTCATGACCATCCCTTTAATGGTTATAGCTACTGATATTCAGTGTCATAATGCAAGGCAGTTTGACTATGCTGCCTATATTATTAATAAAATAGATTCTGGCTTGTCTGCAATAAAAAATAATTCCCCAGCATGCTCTTTTGAGCATTACTCACTGCTTATGCACATGGTATTGTATTTCGGCCAGGAAGTAGGGTTATGGCCAAGTGAACTTAAAGTTGTTGCTGCAGTTAAGAAGGGGAAAAAATTGCCAATACAAATGTGGACTAGAATATGGGACAATAGATATGCCCATTCCAGTTATGCCCAATTTGAAGAACACTGTGTAAAAGTACTGTACAGATATTTTAGCCACCCTTGTGAATATTCGATCTCAATTGAGATAAAAAGGTTCATCAGGCCGAGAGATTTTGGTGGCCCCCCTACTGTCACTCATAATTGGGGAGACTGGTATTGTTTTGAAGATGCTACCATGATCAGAATATATGGTTTTGAAGACACTCCATTCATATTGTCCAAAATTGTCCCCGACAGAATTGCTTATTTAGAGATAATTAGGCAGATGCACTGCTCAAATGTAATGCATTTGAGCTCACATGATAAACAATCATTTATGCCCAGCACTTTATGTTTTGGAGATTTTACTGTGGTGTCAAAAGAGGGTTATAATCTCATTATGGATAAGTTGATGCATTATAATATGAGGAGTGCTGAAGCAAGGAAAGGGTTTGACCCTGAAGGTTTTATTGACTCTGCACGAAGAAAACAAAATCTCAGTGGATACATGCATATACCTTATCCACATGATGATGTTATTAGAAATTTAGAAGAGGCTGAGGTAGAGTTGGTGATAGAAAAGTATAAAAGGGATCTAAGTGAGAAGAAAAAGCAACTAGCAGAGATTGAGGTTGTATCCTTTGAAATTGAAGGACAGGTGGAGCAAGAAGAGCCATAGGACAAAACAGTAGAAATGTCCAAAAGGAAAATGCTACAATATCAGCCTCCTATTGTAATACATGATGAGGAGGGGTCTGCTGATGAGGATCCACGTCAGATAGCCTATGATTCTTTCATTTCTGATGATAAATTTATTCACTAAAAAGAATTTAAGTCATTTTTGTACAAATGCAAAGGAAAAGAAATTAGAGAATCAGTGGATGATGTCTCTACTGATAATGAAAAACAATTGTTAGATATGCTGAAAATAACAGTAGAGAAAGAGATGCAAGATATGACTCCTAGCAGGGGTAGACAATTGCTTAAAGATGCAGGAGTTATGATTTTTCCTGGTCTAGACTTGAATTCTGCTTTGGTTTTTGACAGTTTTCTAAATAGTGCAGATGATAAGTATAAACTCACTCCAGAGGGAGTTAATGAAGTATATATGGGTACAAGATACAATAATGATGAAAATTCATTGATGATATGGGCGCTATACCCTCCCCATAAGAAGACAGCCATCATAGATACTGAAAAGACTTTCAGCCATGTCATGACTTTAAAAGGGGGGGAAACTGACCCTCTGATTACAACAGACATTGGCATCAATGTTTCAAAATTAAACAAAGCACAAGCTCAAGTGTTGATCAAGGAAAGGGATGCATATAAATTGAACTGTGAAAGACTAACAAAAGAAAATGACTACTTGAAGGATGCAATTAAGAGTACTTTTGGGCAATCAACAAAGAGATTGACTCAAGGAGAAAGCTCACAAGGCACTCAAGCATTATCCCCAGATCAGGCATTACAAATTCAAATAGATACACTTGTCATGGTGCTACAGAGCAGACATGCAAACATGATACATTGGTTCAATCTATTTTGGGATAATTACTCTCTGAATTACAAAGCAATTAAAGAACATGAAAGGCTCGAACAGAGAATGCAGGAGAAGTTGAATGAGATACAAAGTAAAGATGCTTCTGACAGTGCAGGTATCTCGAATACTAAAGCAGTGATTGAGCAACATCAGAAATACTACGATCAACTCAAAAATGATGCTAAGGAAGGTGCTGAAGCTTCTAATGCAGGAGTGCCCGCCTTATTTAAGAGTGATGGAGAACTAAAAAGCAAAGAAGAGTGGAATGTCGATTGTCAAACTATATTACACAAGGCTATGGGAGCTCTTAAAGACATGAATTCTGCATCTGGAGAAGCTTGCAAACACCTGGAAAAGATGGTCACAATTGAAATGATTACAAGAAGTGCCATTAAGCTTACTGATTCCCATCGAGATCAAGAGTACTTGGACCATCTGGCTAAAATTTACTTATGGCTAAATAGAGCCTAATCATAGTTATGTAATGGTTGTTAATATTGTCAAATTCCCAAAAGGACTTATTGAAGAGTTATGTCTCTTCATAGAAATACCTATATAAGTTCAAACAATTGGTGCTAAGAGAAGATCAGTAGTAGAATAGATATACATATATATAATTTACAATGTTTCAGAAATACTATGTTGCATGTTTTATTTGAAGCAGTAGATTGAAGTTCTCTAATTCAATGGTTCTATCTGGGTATCAATTGTTTGTTATAGTTACTCAATTCTGTGGTTGTCCCCAGTTCTATATTTCCTTGTTATTCAAATTAATATATCAATTAATATATCAAGCATATATTTAATTTGTCAATACACATTCGTTGTATCTATGTGATTGAGTAAATTGGTTTCCATTTGAGGAATTAAAATCCTTCTGATCAGTCACGGTAGCCTGGAAGTATTAAGTTTGGATTACTAAGTAGAGCCATATAATTAGGATTGCCATTCTGTCTCCAAGAAAATATTATCTGTTATTCTTGCTTATTCATTTCAATTGGTTCCTTCAAGTAAGGATTAAAATACCTTCTGGTGAATTATAAGATATCTGATTATATTGGTTGGATTATCAAGAAGAGTTTGTCAGTCATTCCCTTGCACGTTTATACAAGCTATAAACTAAAGTTGTGCCAAACAATTAGAATTAGTACCCATTATAAGCCATTAGTCTTGGTCCTTCATTCGACTCTATTACCCAACAAAGCACTGGTCTTATTTAAATTCATCATTTAAAATCCTTTTTACCTTGATATTACTTATACAATTTCTACCAAACCATTCACTAGACATTAGATATAATCAGATAGTAAGCTTTTCATCTATCCTACACCCTTTGCTATTGTAGATAGATTTAATTAGTCAATACATTTACATTTAGCCTGCTTTAATTCCCAAGGTTCACCCACCTAGGTGTAGCAGGACCTGAAGTGTAGGAAATCACTAAACCTTGAAGGTTGATTTCGTCAAGTTAGTTCAAAAATGTTGCAAATCTTTGCATTGAGCCTGGCATCCTCTTAGGATCAGCAACTTGCATTTTTGAGACCTAACAATGTGAATGGTTGTTGTTGGAAGTTATGTCAGTCAGTGAGGAGAAGTTCTTGTCTTGATGGTTAAAACAAATTTTCACATCATATGTTGCCATCAATGACAAAGGGGGAGATTGTTGCAAGTATGGGCCTAACCGGTGTTGTCATTGATGTCAACATACTCCTATTGCATTGATGATAAGGATTGGATGAGTTGTATGCTGAGGATATTGAGAAAAATTAGTCCGATCAGGAACAAAGATAACACAGTGAAGACAGTGAGGTGAAGATCACCGCTAAGATGAAAATTAGAGGATACGTACAAAAGGGTTTATATATATGTGTCTTAAGATGATCTAGTAAAGATCTGAGAGGTCCACATGAAGATTTGAAGAAGTTATGGCCACTTGAGTAAAATTGGTTCTAACAAATGTTCAGAGGTGACAGAATGACACAGATAGGTCTGGTAAGATCCAGAAATGCAATATCTTGTTCTGCGGATTTGGTGGAGTGTTTAGGATATCAATGTGAATTGACAACTCAATTGGTTCGTGGTCTGGGCATCCACAAGCATCTATTCCAATATGACAGTGATGACATACTGTGTTCTTGAGCTTCCGGATGAAGGATAGAAAGATTTTAGTAAGCAGAAGTAGAGTGGATGTTCTTGGTAATAGCACCAAGCTTGTGGAGGTCTTTGGATTGTGTCCAGTTTGTGTTGGTGGTCCACATTGAAGATTGAGCTCGTAATTGAAGAATTACTTCTAGATGATGATGTTCTTCCTAAGTTTGGCTGACTGGATGAGTTACACATCTTGCGGATGATCTTGATGATGTTATGTGAAGATTGGCGTGTTCCTAAAGGAAGATTGAAGTCTCAGATCTGTGTGGCCGACAATGTGTTGATCCGCGTGAAGTCTTTTTGTAATTAGTCATGTTGTATTTATGTATTTGCTCTGTAATGTATGCTGACTTAGATGATTATTCCAAAGTCAAATGTCTTGTATAAATAAGAGGTTGTGAAGTCATTTCAAAAACATCTTGTGAAGATGAGTATGTGGTAGAGAGGAGCAGAGCAGAAGTATTGGGCTTAAATGGAACTGACTCAAGCATGGTGAAGATGCTATTCTTCAGTTCAAGTATGTAATATTTATTATTCTGTAGACAGTGTATCTCTTGTAGGCAGTGGGCCTCTTGTGAGCAATGTGCTCGGGTAGTGAGCCCTAATTGGCATGTGCCATTTTGATCTTCTTATTCTTTTAACAGAGAATACAATCTTGGGTTAGTCACCCCATGGTTTTTCCCTTAACCGGGCTTTCCACGTTAAAATCTTGGTGTCATATGTGTTAGTGTTTCTGCTCTTGAATTGTTGCATTATGTTTCAATTATTAATTTATTATTATGCTGCTGAATTAAAAGAAGGATTTAAGTGATTAATTGGAAGAAATTTTTGGACAACTGATTCACCCCCCGTCTCAGTTGTCTGTCCTGAATCTAACAAAGAGTCCAAAGTGTAAAAATGCAGCAATCTTTGACGAGATGTTACTCAAAAACTGTCACTTAGAGACATTTTGTTTGAGGCAACATGATCACATAGGGTCCCTTTACAATAACCTCTCTCAGTTTTTTATATCTCTGAGGCATTTTTCCGTGGTGAAAGGTTTTTTGCTACCCCAAAAATCATCAGAAGGAGGCAGTGTAAGGTTGCAAAGGGGTGTAACTTTTGTTCTTCTTCTTGTGTGGCCAAACTAACAGTTCCAACATGTCTGGATGGGTACATTTAGGCTAGGCATGGTCCTGTTTTGCACTCAAACATGCTGAAACAGTCTGAGCTACATTGTACCGGCGATATCCTTGAAGAGTCCAAAGTGCAAAACAACAGCAATCTTTGACGAGTTGTTACTCAGAAACCATGCCACTTAGAGACATTTCATCTGAGGCAACACGATCATGTAGAGTCCCTCTATAATAACCTCTCTTAGTTTTTTATATCTCTGAGGCGTTTACCCGTGGTGAAAGGTTTTTTTCTACCCTAAAAATCATCAAAATGAGGTAGTGTAAAGTTGCAAAGGGATGTAACTTTTGGTCTTCTCCTCGTGCGGCCAAACCGACAATTCCAACACATCTGGATGGGTATGTTTAGGCTAGGTATGGTCTTGTTTTGCACCCAAACATGCCAAAATAGTACGAGCTACAAACACTAACTAGTCTTCAATCTTCAAACACTAAAAATACCATGATATCCTGCATAAAGTTGTCTTTTAGCCTTTTATAAAGTCATGCCCATCAAATTCAACCGCATAGAGATGACTATTTGTATTCCAAATTCCTTTTAAATACTGACCTTCCAATCCTTTTTCCCGCCCTCATATCAATTAAATATGACCTTCGATTATGATTTGGCACTCGGACTTATGAGAGTTTACCTGAGAGGCCAGTTGAGTTAGGTTGAAGGGCCAGTGAACTAATGACTTAAAGACCCTTTAGTAGGTTGACTTAAGTGATAGTAACCTGTGATTATAAGTCAATATTAAATTAAAACAAAAGTACACTTTACACACGACATGCAATTGAGGGTTTTAAAGTCTTAAGAAAAGTAGATTCTTTTTAGGGTTTAATGCCCAATATGCAAACCCTAACTATCAAAAAGAAAGACTTAAACATTCTAACTTTCATCAAGAGATATCTAGGACATTTCAGAGACCTCAAGGACATCAGAAGAAAGACATTAGAGTATGACACTTATCATAGGCTTAGGGTTCTAAGACATGAACAACTTCACATTCGAATCAAACTCATGACTCCCCTTCATAAATATAACTCTCCTTGATGATGACATTGAATTATGATTATGAAAGCTTGTGTCTTCTCTAACTTCTTATTGCATGAACAAAACCACATCCACCATGAACTTGAACCTTGCATCATATCAACCTTCCAAGATAGATCTTATCATGAAAACCATATTCACAACAAAACCTTGCATGAACAAAACCACATCCACCATGAACATGAACCTTGCATCATATGAACCATGTTTGTCTTGTGCAGAATCAACATGAACTGAGAGACCTTATCATGAAAACCATATTCACAACATCATGCACCTCATGACCATCACCTACCTTGAATCACTGTATCTCTTTATCAACATCATGGCATCAACCTTGACATCAATGACAAACAACCTTGACCCTTTGACTTCAATGACAACCTTAAACCTTGATTATTGATGACTTATGGAAGCCTATAGCCCCAATGTTATGTTGCATACTAAAATTAGGTAAGACTCAATGTACTCTCATAACCTCACCTTAGATGCAAGAGGAATTACATTTAATAACCATAATGGTCATTAGGTGCTCATAAGCATATGATTTTGACTATCTTATTCAAAACAACAAACATACTCTTTGCATCCCAATATGGTATAATAACAATAAATTAAGAAATATTTTCAATTGAGCAACTCATAAAGAACATGGATCAACATACTCATTTGAATATTTTCAACTGAGCAACTCATAAAGAATATGAATATTTTCTATTTAACATGATGATTCATTTTTATTTTAAATACAACTTTTATCTTTTAGTTCCAGAATGAGGTTTAGGTGATACTTGAATAACAATAACTGGCTTATTAGATCAACAAACATCCTATGTAATACAATTGGACTTTAAATATTTAAAGTACCCATCTACAAATATCCATTGAAACATCGATTTATAATGCAAATATGGACGCCATCAATTAAAAGGATTTGTATTAACCAAATATCCATATAGGCATACATCAATATCTATCGATATAAGTATAACATATATACAAAATAGCCATATAGGCATATAATGTCTCCTATATGCAATACAAAATATATATCCACAAATGCCATATAGGCATACAACAAAGGACCCCAATAAGCATTCATTCCCCTCTGTTCGATGAAGAGAATAGATCATGAGCAGCCTTTGATCTTTGGGAGGATGGAGACGTGTATGAGGGCGGTCTACTACGAACCTGAGGGTTGCTCCTCCTATTTAGTTATTCGTGGATCTGTAGTTGTTACAATAAAAAGTATAGATATTAATATATAGAAATTACATGTTATAAAAAATGAAACATTTAACAAAATAATCACTTACCGCTACCATATAATCTGCCTCCTCATTACCTTAGTAGCAGGATTAGGCTGTGGTGATGTCATGTCCTATAGAAACCATCCAGATAGAAATTAAACTTCAAATCAATAATCATTTGATTTTTTAAAAATAAACAACTATAACAATGAATGTAAATTGAAATTTACTAATCTGCCTCATACCCCCGTCAATGGCATGGAGCTATGAATCGCAGTGGACACATCATGCTCCATTGCCCTATGAACTTCGGGAGGTGTCTCCGCAGCCTACATCATTTGAAAATAAAACAACATTATTCAATTATGAAACTAGAATAGTGATGCAAGTCATGGTTCCTAACATACACACACATTCACCTAAACATGGAAATACACACAATAAAGCACACTATGATATTCATTATCAACAAGGCATCACTATGATACAACTAGACACATAATACACATAATCACAGTGAAGATTTTGCTCTCTTGGTGATATACTATATCTCTTTCTTATAGATGTAGGGAAGGAAGAAATTGAGCCAATAGGATTGACATAGGTTTGTAGGGGAAATGGTTAGTGTAGATTTGAAGATTTTGGTTAGGGTGACTTGTTGCCCCCATAATTAATACCTAAAACCTAGATGATGTTCGAGTCAATCATATGCTATATAAGATGTCATAGGCTGATGCCCCTCTCTGGTGTCATGCCCTGGGGTCTAATTGGTGGTAATTGGATGAGATTATTAGAGAGAATTTGTCGAAGAATAGTGTGGAGAGGATCAACAAGCTTTGGTAGACATGTATGGAAAATGTGGTAGCATAGACAAGGCAGTGAGCTATTTGAAAAGATGACTCAAAGAAAAGTGGTCTCATGGTGATGTCCTTGTCTATGCATCTTCTTCTCATGGCATTCCATGAGGGCACATTTCTTTGAGCCATTTTTTCAAATTTAACTATATTATAATTGAAATTTTGTCATCTATCAACATCTAGCTATTAGTTATGCAATGTTTAATAATGCTTTGAGTTTGAAAGATGTGCAATGCAATGTAATCAACGATATGAATATAAAATACAAAAATCTAATAAGTACAATTCATTAGTTAAATTGTTTATTTTATTACCTCAGTGAAGCTTTGAACTACACCACCACTGGCAGGTGTTGCCATGAAATCTCCAAGATTAACCTATTCAACATCCAAAATCAGATATTAGAATACCATTCATATAACAATGCTATTCACATGTAATATTTATAATTGTTTACTAGTTACATACCTCGGCAGTAGATGTCGTAGTGTAAAATGCAGGTGGAGTACTGTTGAGAACTGTATCAATGCTATGACCCTGAAATTTCATCGAAATCATCAAACTAAATTAGTTAATCTTGCATTTCAAAAATAAAATTTAATAAATTTAATTTAATGAACTTGCTAATATTTACCTGAGTATCAAGGCCGAAAGTCTCACTCAGGAGGGTATCTGTCATCACCATCTGCTCAGCTGCAGATGTAGCCTGTGCACCTGCGTCCTGACTATCCATGGGGTCATAACCACAGGCTGACCCGTAAGTTTGACAAGTATAGGGTGGAACCCCACTCCTCGCACTATCTCCCAACCCATGTTGTGCTGTAGGACTGGCATGCTCTATGATGCTCTAGGTCAAGGCATTAATGGACTGAAGTGTCTCGACCTCAACACTCTCCTTCACAATGGAAGGGATAGACATATGCTCATTGGTTGTTCTATTGATTACTCATCTCATTGGCTACTGTGGGTCAACACGTTCCCCTGGTCTATCTTGTGCTGACCCCCCACCTCTACCCTGAAACTCCCGCATATCAAAATAGTTTGGCACTTTATTGAGGACAAACTCGCAGTAGAGTTTCCTCAAAAAGTATTGCGAGACCTCATTATTGTTGCATGGAGGATGGTCAAAAACCATCCACCATCTCTACCCAAAATTGTCCCTTATCGCTTGGTTGTTGCACCAATGGATAGGGAACCTCTTGCATGTAATGGGTGGAGGTTGATTTGTTTGTGGGTTTGTGAAAATGGAACACAAATCCAATTTTGTAATTTGTAACTTTTTCACATCTTCATATGATAGCTTGTCTGCATAATACTCTCTAAAATCTCTCCTCTTATCCAACCAACTAGATATTTGCTTGCTAATTGAATCTACATTTGATAACATAGATTCAAGAGATTGAGCAAGCATGGACCTATGCAAGGTTGAAGTTGAAGGATCTTTCAACCTTGCAATTATGTCTTCAATTTCTTTTTTATTGTTTTCAATTTGCCCCATTAGAGTTTCTTGTGTTCCAAGGGCATGTCGAGGAATGGATGGAGGAGTTTGTTGTTCAGGTTGTTCTTCGGCAGGTATTTCCTGTTCAAGATTTTGTGGATTTTGAGGAGGAGGTGCATTAACATTTCCTGACAATTAAGGAAATTTACATAAAAAATCAATTCAAACCTACCTATTTAGAAACAAATTCAGACAAAAAAATAAATAAAACTCAATCCTTTGGCCTACTCGACGTCGTAGCGACATTTTGGCGATGAATCAGCGAGATTTTGGTGTCGAATTAGGTCTTCAAAAATGCGAGCACGTTATAATGAGAGCGTTATAATGTGAGCACGTTATAATGAGAGCGTGTTATGGTTTGGTTTTGTTGAGCCTTAGGCTCGTCATTAACGCGAGTGCGTTATAATGCGACCGCATTATAATGAGAGCGCGTTATGGTTTGGTTTTGCTGAGCCTTAGGCTCGTCATTACTAAACGATAATGTGAGGGCGTTATAACGCGCTCGCGTTATGTCTCTTTTTTTTTTTGAAAAAATGTTGGCCACTTTTTGGCCCCCCAACTTTTTGCACTTACCCTCTATGCACTAGATATTGGTGTTACAAATATATGTTTAAAATTTATAATTTTATCTTTTCTATAAAAAAATTAATGTTATACATGGTATAACCATTACTTTTTAAAAATACTGTTATATAAAAAACAAGTTATTAAAAGTTACGTAAAAAAATCAAAAATTACTTCTTATATTTTTAAAAAAATACATTTAAAATCTACACACAAAATCTCAAAAATCACTAGTTCACATCATCTTCAAATTCTTAACGGATTAGTTGCTATAGGTGTTAGAAAGTGAGCATTTGGTTAAAAATGTTGATTTCAATGTCCCGCTTTGGCCAAAAAGTGGGACACAATATTGTGGGCTAACCCCTTAGCAAAGGCTAATCAAGTATGCTCAAGGACACAAGAACAACACAAAAAGGATCACAACTAACCTAGGACAAAATATAACACTAATCCAACAAGATAGGCATTCAAGGTAGACCCCAATCAACAAGTTTCACTTAGAAAACTTTTCTAAAAAGATCTAGAAGTATCGACTATCTCAGGGTTGCCCATTTCTCGACCAAATGACCCATACTAATAGTACAATTCAACCTTATCTTCCTAAGGTTACCTATGGATTCTTGAGGTCTCCCCTATCCTTCCCGAGGTTGCCCCTATTGTGGGCTAGGTCGCCCCTGGTAAATAGGTGACCTATAGTCAATAAAATAGTAATAAATGAATAGTGGGCTTCCTAAAAGCCTAGAAATTGATCCTTAGGCACTACAAAGGGTCCCCTACAAGACCAAAACCATCCTACACACTCAACACTAACTTTCAACATCACAAGATAAGAAACAAGGAATAAATCCCCAAAACGAGAAAAGGGATAGGCCTAAGCTTAAAACAACCTACAAAAGACATGGTATAACTCCCTCGCTTTACAAGTTGATAAAAAATGATTTAAAACAACCAACTTCAATGAGCTTAATCCACATTATGACATCCTTCAAACTCACAAAACACCAATATTCATTTTACCAAAAATGAACAATTCACATACAAGCATTCATCTCAAAATGTGACGATAGGACATGTAATCATGTACAACTTCCAGATTCAAGAATTGAGAGAATAAACATATTATTAATAATTTTCATACATTCTCAACATATAAAAATACATCATAACATGATTAATCCATAATTTTCCCTGGCAAGTAGACATTAGGATTTACATGCAATCATGATATTCCATTCCAAAACAAGATACCATTCCAACTTAAATCATAATTCTTATATAGTTACAAAGGAGAGATCACATCCCAAACATGGATGTCTCACATTCCAATACAAAGATAAGGTACATATACAATTACCGCTTTTCATGCATTAACAAAAGTTCACTAATAACCATATATTACAACTTTCTCAAATATGACAAATTACAATAAATCAAGATATAACAATTGAAGAGAGATGAGATTCTTGTATGCTCTATACAGCACACATTATGACCCCATCATGCATCCCATTTGTGATCAACACCACCCAACATATTAGATTTACAACAAAACAAATACGAAGAATACCCTTATGAATCTATTGCAAACATAAGGTGAATCCTTCTCCTCCAACAAGCAAGTTTTTAAACACACTTCAATCCACTTCCAAGACCTCACAATAGTCCTACAACGCAAGCAAGGGTTTCAAGAAAAATACACTCCTATTTTTCCTTTCCAAAAACTCATAAGGAAAAGAATCATAATTGAATAGAATGAAAAACCTTTTTTGCATATAAACCAATACCTAATATATGTTTCCCTTTTGATCCTTTTCAAATTTGACTAACACACTTTAGGATAATATCTAATTTTCAACCCAAAATATCTAACTTAGAATCCAAATTTCACTTTTTTGAATGTAATATATTTTTCAATTCACTTTAACATATGAAATATCAATATGTTTCAACTTAAAATGCAATATTTCCCCAAAGTTACTTTTCCTACCTCAAAAAGAATTTTTTTCATTTTTAAATAATTCAAAAACATATTATTATTTTGAAAATACCTTTTTAATTGTTTCACATGATTGTAAACATTTCACTAAATCAATTTCACTTATAGCTACTTAAATGCACAAAAGGAAGTAATAAAAAACATGCAATGGGCAAACATGTTACTGGGCTAGCGCGACGAGGATCTAGAATTGTAATTGATTCAAATATTAGTTTCACAAGTTTCAATATCTCATGTCCTAGTGCTTTATATGAAGTAGGATGAATTTACAATATCAAACAAACTATGTTGTTCATCTCTAATTAACCACTATTAGGATTTTACTTATACCTACACACTTCAATCAAATGTTATGTACACCTATCCGATATGTAAGAATAGCTGAAGCAAAAGGTAAAATCAACAAATCATCATAATTAGCATTATAATAGCATCTAATTATAACATCATCATAATATAGGCAATACATGATTTAATTATTTATTAAACAAGATGTTGCAAGTGTTAACACAAGTAGGCAAATTACAGTGGTAGAAAGGGGATTCATAGGTGTAGCTATGTTGACTACTTCTTCTTTGTTGTTGTTGTTGAATGGATTCTTGGATAGTTTATTGTCCTTTTGGGAAGAAGTGTAAGGGTCAGAAGCAAGTGTATTCATAGAGGCTTTGTTAACTTTGTCTATTTTGGTATCATAATCTCTTAAGGTGGAACATAGGTTGGTAAAGGTGTTGTGCTTTTGGAACATGGTCTTTTATAGGATGGAAGAAAATAGGTTGTCTATGAAGAAACATTGATTTTCAATGTTGGGTAAATGGTAGTGCATTTTGGATAAGATAGATTGAAAAATGAAGGACAAAATCACTCTTTTTCTTGTTGTCCTTGTTTGCAATGGATGAGGTCAGCGAAATTGATTTCAAGGTTTATTTGGATTTGAAAGTGATTGAAAAAGATCTTGGAAATCATGTCAAAGGTTCATAAGGACCTACATGGCAAGGAATAAAATCAATCAAGATTGTATTCCTTGAGTGATTAGGGGAAAATTTTGCAAAGAATTTGGTCACCATATACATAGTCTAGACAAAAGAAGTAGAATGTGTGCACATGGGTAGTAGGTTCTCCTTTAAAATCATAGAGAGGAAGGTTAGGGGATTTGAAGTTTGGTGGAAAGTGGTGAGCTAGATTATTATATGACAAGGGGTTGTGGTGGAGATCCAAGGTTACCTTGCTAGGACTAGTAGGTAAAGCATCAAGTTTTTGTTGTGTCTATTGTAATTGATGTAACACATGGGGCATAATACAGTCAAATGTTGGTGAGTAAGGAGAAGGATGAGTTGGTAGAGGAGGTGTATAGTAATATGCTTTTTGAGGAGGAGATGAGAAAAGAGGAAAAGATGAAGTAGGAGGAATGGTCATAGGGTAAGTAGGTGGTGTAGTCATATAATAAGATGGTGGGGGTTGATAGGTTGGTGAGTAGCATAAGAGGTGCAAAGATAGAAGTGGAATGGTAGTAGGAGTAGGAGGAGTAGTGGTAGTGGTCATCAAAATATTAGTATAGGAATTGTATAGCCAAAATTAAATATAGGTCGAGTAATAAAAAAAATCGAGGGAGAGGAACTAAGGTGTGAGAAGCAAAATAATAAAAAGGGATATAAGTAAAAATGGGTACTTTAGTAGAAATTTGAACTAAGGGTTAAGAGGGAGGAGGAACAATAGGAGAATTGGGAGTGATCGAAGGTTGTGGAGGTATAGGTCAAGTAGGAAAAGTAGTGGTCCAAGAAGGTGGAACAACAATAATGGAGGTAGAGGCATCCTAAGGAGTCTTAATAGGATGAAAGATATGGGAAGAAGGGGCATGATCATGCATGATATGTCCAATGTTCTACATCATCTCAAGATTGACAAGGTTGGTAAGGATGAGGTTACCTAGGAAATCAAGTAGGCTTTCTTGACCTCTTATAATTGAGAAATGATCTTAATTCTTTGTTAAAAGTCAAGTTGGGATTTTTTAATCAAAGTTATTGGTATTAGGAAAGAAGGACATGGTCTTTTCAGAAGAAGTCGATGGGGAAGGAACACTAGTCATAGTAGGATTTATAGGATTCAGGTGTGGGCTACAAAGAGGAATAGGCCTAGGAGGATAAGGGTTGGTAGCTTGGTGATGGGAAAGACAAGTAAGGAGATGAACTATAGGATACTAAGGTTAGGAGAATAGAAGGGGGAGGATGAAAAGAAAGGGTGACTAAAGGTGAAGGGTGAATGTAAAGACAAAGACAACAAATATATGAAATGAAAAAGGGTAAGGCCTATAGTTGGAAATCTAAAGGGGAGAAACAAGGACAAGATGGAAAAGTTAAATAGGCTAAACTAATGCACAAAAGAGATACCATAAGAAATCAAGTATACTATGGAAAAAAATTACAAGAAGCTGCAAACTAATCTAACACATTAAATTAGAAAGCAATGTTATAAAATACATCTAGGTTCATCAAATGAAAGAATAAAAAATAAAATTTTATTATTAGTTTAATTAGATGTTAATAAACCCTAATTATAACTAGGTGTTCTTTAAAACATGTATATTAAAATAGATCAAATCAAGACAATTTTAGATTTAAACTAAAGAGTGTTATCTTGAACTAATCTAACACACACAAGAGCTAAGATTGACAACACATTTGGAAACACAAAATTAGAAACTAAATAGCAAATTAAACTTTTCAAGTGTCAAAAGAGGAATGTGTGCACCTAGGAGAAAGAAACTATGTGAAATTGGAATTCTTAGAATGACGCCAAGAAGGTTCTTGGAAAGTTTGGAGGCTTCATAAGGTTTCCAATGACAAAGGGGTGCAAATGTCCCAAGAGGGTGCACAAATGGCACAATATCAAATTGCCTTTAGACTGGAACTAGTGAAACTAGAGATCTCTTGCTCTCAAAATGTGACAGTCACTTATTCTTGAGATACACAAACAAAGAGCAATAACATACTCAAACTAGTAAAAGAACACAAAATACACTAGGAAATTAAACATAAAATAGAAATTGGAGCATGTTATGAGTGATAAAAGTTTGAAACAAAAGATGAATTTAGATAGAAATGATAAAAGGTAGTTTTTGAAGAAGTTTGTTGATGCTGGGATCACTCCTCTAATAAATGGGCTAGCTCAATAGTGGGATAGTCCCAAGGGAGGCCACAAATGGAACTATCACAAAATGGCTTGAAACTTTGTGAGAGGCTACATCAGGTCCTAATATTCACTTGTTATAATTGTCACTTCACATGAATATACTCTGAATACCTACAAAACAACAAAACCTTACAAAAAGAAAATGTTAAATGGGAGCCTACCTTAGTCATCTCCCTTGTGGGATATTCCAATAAAATGTTGGCAATATGTCTTGTCATTGATGTCAACACTTAGAGTAAGGTCGGCACTTGGTTTGTGATGATGATATACCAGTGAGATACAATGGTAATGCTGATGTTTAGGGTTGTTGATATTCAGTGATGTTCCTAAGATTGTTGATGTTCATGGTTGGATGTCATGCCCGACTTAATGTCAAGACAAGGTGTATTGAGCATGCTTGTGGTTAGTAAAGTAGTGAGATGTAGTGATGTTCGTAATGTTCATGGTTGGATGTCATGTCCTGATCAAGTTGTTGGTCAACAAAGATGTTTTCATGATTGATGAGCCTAGTTATTAGCCTCTTTTCTTCTAGTTTTATGCAAGTTGAAAGACATTCCCAGACACTATTTTAAGTATATCTCTATTTTATGTTATCCTTTATGATCAATATGCAGACTTGAACTTGGTTAATTAAGTATATGGAGATATGATTATGATATGATGAAATTGTATGTTATATGCGAGAGTGTATGAATTATTGAGAATGTTTGTGTTGATTTTGGTTGTTCGTATTTTGTACAAGTTCATGGACTAACCTTGTAGCTAAAAGAGAGAGGTCTGTCACTCACAACAACTACAGGGTGCAGCTCGCAGCCACAACATTTCCAGGTGCAGAGTAGGAGAGATTCTAATATTGACTAAGTGCAGTAACCGCGGCCAAGGATACTTAATGGAGAGAATCACACATCGTGATAGGTGATCAATAAAGGTGATTGGAATCTTGGAGGACTCTATTACAACTAGAAGACTAATGGGACCGATTCAATCGACCCATGTTCCCCTGTTTTAGCAAAGAGTTCTAGTTTTGTTAGAACACTTCCTTCCTTCTTTTCCTATCATTGTTGTTAGCATTCATTACACTCTAGTTCAAGTAGAGTGGTGTTTTTATGTTTACAGTTAAGAGACCTATTTGAATAACTCCCCTGTACCTATATTATGGTTCGGTGGCTGAGATAGAAATTAGTTAAGTTCATTTTTTAATAGTTTTTGCTCTACCATGGATCTAGCTATCTGAATCTTTTATAGATACGCAGACAATGTTATTTTCTTATGTGTTATAAATATTACAGTTTAGCCAGATTATATGTGATTTGAAAAGATTGTCAAAATATATGTTAGAGTTGATATGATTGTGTTTATCTGAAAGAGTTAGATTTGAGTTTAAATAGTGAGGCAGTCACCTGAGCAAGGGCCACTTAGGATAACTGACCTTCACTTTATTTCTTGTATGTTTTAATTGTTGTAGCAGTTAATTTATGAATACAAGATCAATTAGATTCTTAGAGTTGCTTGGTTCAATTAATTTGTGATACTCCGAAGGATAGGAATAGTTGTCATCAATTAATCTGTTGTTACAGTTTTACATTGCAAAGTATCCATAGCAGTTGTAGCAGCATCACTTTCCCTTGTTGATAAGTAGCTTGATGTAGTAGATAAGTTAGATAGTCTGATCCCTAAAAGCACATACAGTGCAAGTGCCATCACAAGTCTACAAGCCCTGGTTGATAATTTGATGAGGTCCTTTCAAGAAGTTATAGTAGACTGTTCAATAGGAGATTCCTTTGAATTGAGTGATTACCACCAAGTTTATGTAGCATTGTAAAGACACTACAGTGATGAAATATTGAGATGGGAATTAGAAGCATTAAGATGAATGATGATACATTAAGCTATATCAAGGATGAGAAGATGTTGATGACCTATGGCATGTTGTATGATCCTTCCTGTTGTTCCCAAGGATGCATGTGTGTGTTATATGAAGGTTTTGGTCTCTGGAAGTTGGTGAAGGTTTTTGCCACAAAAAGTTGCCTGGAAAACTATTTGGTAAAATGCTCCGCATTCCTCTGCATTTGAAGATATGGTCATGCAGTTTAAAACTTAAGTTAAGTATGATGTAAAGGTGCTAAATCCAAAGTTTTAGATCATTTGTCCCTTCGCAGTGAAAGTTATGAAAGATAGAGTTTCAGTCTGTGCTCTGGCAGAATCAAGTAATGATGAAGATTGTTTGGAATGCTCTGCATTTCTCCGCAATGATAGATATGGCTATGAGGTTTTGATGATATGTTCACAATAGTGTATGAGTTCATCCATACAAGTTTCAGGTGTTTTGGAGGTCTGTAAGCTGAGTTTTCAAATGATAGTTGTGATACAGACAGTTCCAGATGCCTAGCTATTCTTAGGACATATGATGATGATGTGCGCCAACTTGGTGTGGCATGAAATGGTACATAGACTAATGGAAGATGGTCCTGATGATCTTATGTTGTCTCTTGTTGCTCTACAAGGTAGTTTTCCTCCCTCTCTGTAACTGGTTGTGGTCTAAAATGATGATATTGCCAGGCTATGCCTCTATCTAGTTGACTGGAGAATGTTGAAGGTATGCGCCATCATGTTGTTGTTGTGCGGAGTTCAAGGAATGTTTGGAGATGTTGTATAGATTCTGCTAACTCGTCTGGAAGAAGAGAAAGCGGTGTTTAATCACTCATGAGTACTACCAAGTTGAAATGACCATTGTGCTACAAGTTTCATGTGCTCTTGCTTAAGGGCGACCTAATTCAAATTTGTGTAGCGTGCGGATGTTATTCCTTGAAGAATGATGCTATGAATGATGTTTAGGACCATGATAATCATGTATTGGAATCTGCAAGGCACGTGGTTCCTTCTGGAGTAGCGTGTTGTTCATGATAGGGCTTGTTCTATACATGTTTCATGTTGTGATCTCTGGCCGACTTGTAAAATGTAATATTCTTGTTGTATTGGCTAACTTGTAATGAAATCAATGTAATGTCATGTATATATTTTAAACCTAGTTGGTCTAGGTGAGGGTATGATTGCAAAATTGAAAATATGAAAGTGCAAAAAGCAGAGTATAAATATCATATGCATTGTGATGTGTGACTGAAGGAGAAAGAGAAGAAGTGTTAGAGGCTATTTTGATTCATCTTGAAGACATTCTTGTGACAGGAGGGAAGTGAAGAGTGTACCTAATTGATCCAATCATTAGAAGAAGTAGAATTGCAATCATTAAAGGTGTGAGCTTCAATGTCAGTTTTTACGCAGTAGAAGAATTGCCATAGTGTAATCATTTATGAGTTTGTTCTTAGTTCAGGGAATAGTTGCTTCCTTGGGAGTGACCCTAAAATAAAGTCTTCAGGGAGTTGTAGTTTCCTTGGGAGTGACCCTAAATCAAAGTTTTCAGGGAGTAGTAGCTTCCTTGGGTTGTAGCCCTAAAACAAAGTTGTAATTTTGAGCTTCATATATTGTGATTTAATCCTCACCGTGATTTTTCCCTTCTTGGGGTTTCCACGTATATCTGGTGTTATGTGTTAATGTGCATTGTATTGTTCTTTCATGTTTATGTTGATGTTGTAATGCTTAAGTTTTAATCTTCTCCAGAGGATTTGAAGTTTGTTTAGATCTTGAGTCACCCTCCCTCTCAATATTCTAGTGTGTTCAACTCAAAACACCACATGAAACACTTAACAAATGATGTGTGTAGATCTAGGAAATGGAAACAAATGGCTACAATGGATAACAATGATGGAGACAATAAAAACCATATAGTGTAAAGGCTAACTCTAGGAAATGTGTAAGAACAACAATGACTGGGAGATGATCAAATGGAAATGGATGGGGGATTAGAAGAAAAATGATGATAAATGAGGGTGATGGAAAGAGAGTATGCAGAATTTGGAAAGAGAAAAATGTGGTTCCTAATGGATAGCGAGATGGAGAAAATGGATGGACAACATTTAGGGGTAAGAAGAAAGGGAGAAACACTAAGAGGGATAGAACAAATGGCATCATGATTTGGTAATATCTCCTCAAGAGAGAACTTGCACTATGAAATCATTATTTCAAAGGTAAGCACTAGTGGAAATGGATTGCACAAGTTGGAGAATGGGAGAAGTAAGTGGTCTATTTATAGGTTTTTGGAGGGTTCAAAGTATATGAATGAGGGAAATGAGTAGGTGGGGTCATTAATGAGGTCTCATTTAATTTTGTTGGCAAATAACACTAAAACCAAATGTGTTAGGAAAGGGGTGTGCTAAGTAGCATAAATGTCCTAGGGGGCACAAATGGCATTTAATGTCGAAGCACCCAAACTTTGTAAGAAGGAAAAGGGGTCAAAAATAGGCTTACAGGAGTTGGTTACACATCAATTTGATCATCAAGGAGTGATATATGAGGGAAACAAGGGTTTTAACATGTGAAAATTAAACGTTAGGTGGGGAAAGGATAAACATCACATGGATAAGATAAGGAAGGCTCACATAAGGGTTTAAACAAATGAGAAAGGGGAAACATGAATAACAAAGATTCACAAGACCAAACAAGGTGTGTATAAGGGATAAAAAAGGATGCACAAGATTAGACAAGGTGTGAACAAGGGGTAAAAATGCATAGTAAATAGAATGCCTAAAATGGGTACAAAACAAAGTAAACAATTTTGTAGGGTATGAAATTTTTGTTATTACAACAACCACATGTTCACCAAAACCAAGGACACATCCTGTAGGCACATGACAAGTACCATAAATGGTATGAGTGTTTGGACCTCGTGCTACTATCCAACCAAGTGTCTAAGTGAAGATTCATAATCAAAATTCCATCAAAAAGCTAGTACTAGATGCACATATTCTATGCAAGAGCAAGGTGAAGAATCTAGAGCTAGTAATAAGCAGTAGGATAGTGTAATGGTGTAAGGAATCATAATACAAAAGTAACCACGTAACACACACACTTGATGCAATGTACATATAAGATGGGGTAATTTTGCACTACAAACTGACCATGTGTGGTTCTAATTTGTGGGGGAGCCAATAGGGGAATAATGTCTAGGGAGAAGTACAACTTTATAATGGAGATCCTATCTCTCTCAACCCCTAATTAGACTAGGTTACCCTCAAACTAGAGAAAGACCTAAGGCTAGGGGAATATGGCAACCATTACTAGGAATAGCACAGGATCATGGAGGAATTTCACCAGATCTTCCTACCTAACAAAGGCATTAACACATAAAATTTCACATTCCAAACTCCATGCTTACACCAAATCCAAACTACAAGACAATCCCTTGTCCTAAAATGCACAAGAAACAATTAACATGGGGTGTACAAATAGGGTTGCACATTACGTCCATTTTACTACTTTCTTAGGATGAATACCTAGTATCACATGCTCAAGATAGGGTCTTAACATTTCACTAGTGCTTACATAACACTAGCACATTTAAACATGTGCCTTTGCAGTAGTTCACATAAAGAACATACATACCCACAACCCACATACAATTACAACATCACGTAAGTGCACAATCTTTTTCAATAGCTAATTGGAGTTAGGTTTCTTAATTAAATTTCACGTTTAACATTTGCAATTATTCAAAATAGTATGCAAATTTTACATTTAAGAGAAGCATAGCTATTTTTTTGTCTAACATTAATTTCCTTAACATAAAAATAAGCCTAAAAATAAAGGAATTTATAAGGAACATATCAACTAAGGTCTAAATTTAAGTCATTGAAATATTTTGACTAATCATCCTTTAACTATTCAATCACATGAGAATAATAGTGTAGTAAGAAATAATGAATAAATAATACAATTAATCTTCTAAACTTATGATATTATTTAGCAAACTATGCACACAAGAATTATCAAGGCAAAGGTTCATTAGAAAATATTGAGAAAAAAAAATACAATATAGAGATAAATTAACACTCCTAAAGAGCTAAAAACATTGAGAGGATTCATTAGTGAAGGTCTATTTGTGCTATAAAGTGAGTTGTAGAAGAGGAAAAACCTATCATTAATTAAGGTCCAACAAAAAGAACATGGGCTAGATCTTCAACTCCAAAATTTGAGGTTATTAACCTTGACATGGAGACATTAGAGAACTCATTTGAAGACTAGGTCAACTTCCTTGATGAGGAGTGGCAGGTAGCCTTGGTGTCAAAAACTATCCGACCTTAACTAGTTGTGGTGTTATTTGTTGTTTCTTATTTCCTAATCTATCTTTGTGTTGTTTCTTTGTTATATTTTATTATAGTTTCTATTGGTAGTTGTTTGACTCATCTTCTTTTGGTTGCTCCACTCCTCGTAGAACTTGTTTTTCTCATCATTGGTTGATCTTTTGTAAAGGGTTTGGGCCCTTTCAAAAACCCACTTTTACCTTAATAAAAAACATTGAGAGAATTTAGAAATAAAAGGTTTAATTTCACAATATTTGTCCTAGTTTGAGTCCAATACCTTAGTTAAAGACACCTTAAATCTTTCTATAAGAACACATAAGAAAGCACGCCATCAAGCACCCATTACTAAAATTTTCCCATATTTAAGCATCATTATTACTCCTAGCATCATAAGAAAAACACGTGAAATACCAATATGTCATAATAAAATTCAACTTTCAATATTATCTGCTTACATAGTAATCACCCACACAAGTACTATTAGTAAACACAATCACAACTTAACATGTAGGCACACATAACAAGCATGACCCAAATGAACTCCAATAGCTCTTGATGTTGTAGATTAGGTTCTAATATAAATGTAATGCCCATTTTTAACCATGGACATACTCCACCACACATAACCAATTTTTTTAGCAAACCTCATTGAAATTACAATGCAACATGCACACATAGGTGTCATCACCACATGTAATTCCACCTAGTTTCAATGACACGTAGAAGAATATGTTGACATGCATTGAAGAAGATAACGGTAAGACAACAAATGAATGCTATGGGTGAAACACATTCCAAGTAGTACACACTAGGAGACAACGACTACTAAGCCAAGGGGATAACAACATCATGCACAACACCCTAATGAGGTGCCACTAAATAGATGACCTATTCCAAGATGGTCTAGAAGAAGGTGAGAAGGATGAGACCCTTAATAGGTCATGAGAGGATGATAGTTATTAGGAGAGATACATTTATGATTTGATTAGTTCTAATTAATTAAATATACAATAAATCTATGTTAATCTTATTTAATGCTTCAATGGAAAGCATCGAAGGAGGAGATACAATACATTTCTCTTTTTCTTTGAATTATTAAATGGAAATCAACATAAGTTCAATCTTTAATTATAACACTTCCTAAGAGGGGGCAAAAATAGAAACAAGTAAGCATTCAAATTTTATTACACATGCAAATAGACCAATTAACCTCCTTAAAAAGAGTGTTAAAAGACAATTCTCATTCATCATAGCTTGTTTGCTCTTTACCCATTCTTATCATTTCTAATTTACTTAAGGTTATTGTTAATATGCAATTTCTACAAAGATCTAAGAGAGGGAGGGAGAGAGATAAAACACACTTATCAATAATGCCAAATCATTGCTTACTCCTACCCTTGAAAATATACACATAATCATTGCTAAATAAACCATCCAACAAGGACACAAGACAAGGAGTGAAGAAGCATACACTACATCTACCTCTTCAACACTCCAAACTAGCTCATTACATGACATTAAGTTCAATATTCAACATAGTTTCCAATGCAAGGACAAGGCTAGAACAACATTTAGCAATTAAGGTTAATTTAAGGTCTACTAACAATACTCATTCAAATTACATGACCACAAAGGAGGAAATATTTCTATCTACAATTCATGAATGTAGGATCAATTACTAACACAATATAACATAAGGAAGCAGAGAACAAACATATAACATGTCCATTAAACTACTATGCAGTACTCATTCAAACATAGACTCAAATGGATCAATGTTACTTTTCACTATCTATTAAAACATAGAGTGAATTTACACATATTGCATAAACAAGAGAGAAAGAATGAGATGACAAGCATGCATATAGGGTAACTTAAATTTCCATAATTAATGTTCATATGAATATTTAGTGAAATAGATCCTTCCATTCACTAATCTATTAAAATTTATGCTTGTTCTGGGTGATAGCACAATAGTATGCCCCACTTTTTGGCCTAAGTGGGACACACAAAATCAACATTTTTTAGCATTTTTCAATTTGTGTCAACTACACCAAACAAATAGTTAAGAATTTAAGGATGATGTAAACTAACGAGTTGTGGCATTTTCTATGTAGATTCAAGTTATATTTTTTTTTAATTTTTAAAAGAATTATTTCTATCATTTTTATTTCTTTTTCAATCAATTTTTTATTTTTTCTATTATTTTTTATTGAGCAACATTTTTCCATATCACTTAACTTACACTATAAATATTTTTTTTTCATAATTTCTTAGAATTAGATCATTAACTCCAATGTATAGTACACATAGTTTTTGGTAATTTTTTATTCAATATTTTATTTATTATTAATTTTTGAATTAGTACTAACAAAATTTTCAGGCCTATATTTTCTATAACACATTTCTCTTAGCATGTGTATTGAAATTAAAATTTTCTTTTTTTTTAATTGAAAAAATGACATCCATGTGGAGTGCAATGCATTTTTTTGAGATTCTTCTAACAACATTTGTTATTTTTCCTAGTGCCTTGAATAGAGGTCATTTTTTTTTTAATGGACCTACATTTATTATAAAATTAAAAAATATATAATATTAAAAAAGCATAATACATATTATAATTTTTGAAAAGCTAACACTAAGGGCTACATACTTGCAAATGGAATTTCTAAATTACCTCATTTGATCCCCCAAAAGGTGAAGCAAAATTGCTTTATTGTCAACATATTGACAGACATGAAGGAGAATTTGTCGAGGGTTTAATTTAAGCCTAAAGGGATTTATCCAAGAGGACTTGTTCTAAGGGGGTTTGATAGAACCCATTTCAATTAAACCCCCTTAGATGGAACCCATCTAGGCTTAAATCATGCATTTTTCTAAAAATATGTGATTTCAAGCAAAATTTAGGATGCCCCACAAGTGGGACACTCTATTGTGGGATCACTCTTCTACATTGACACATATAAGGGTGTGAGAGAGAGAGAGAACATTGTCACACTTGTGTTTATATCCAAGTGTTGTTAGCACTTAACCATTTATCTTTTCAAGAGATAAAGGGAGAGAGGAGAGTGACATAATTTTTTAAAATGATAATTCTGATCTACTTTCCAAAACAAGAACCATGTTCATTAGAGAAAAGGTACGTATTCACAAATATTACATATTGTTAAGGTTATTATAACCACTTTTATAAGCATATTAACACTAGAAATTCATTATGAACCTCACTCAAGAATGTTTGTTGACTAGAATATAGCATATGTATACCAAGAAGTAGCTAATTTCTTCAAACATATAAGGGAAGAGAGAAGGAAAAAGTAACACTTGTCCCTTAAGAGTATGGAATGACATTGACCAATGGTACAACATCAAACATATAGGTTAAGAAACCTCTTAAACACCTAATGAAACATTCCAAGAAATCATTTCATTTCCATGCATTTAATTTAAATAAAAAGTGACGAGAGAGATAGAGAATAGAGATAAAAATTAACAAGTTATCTATTTTACAATGTTTAAGAGAACAAGCATGCCATTTACATGCATTCTTGAACATGATCTAATCTATAATGTTTAAGCATCTAAAAATAAGGCAATTTTGCACATAACAATGATAATAACATGACATTTCAACAACTAACTTCAAACTAGTTTGAGAATTCTAAGTGTGAACAAAGAATAGCTCAACACCTTGCTAACATACACCTACCTTATAAGATCATATAATGACATATAAAAGAAAACACTAACTACCCTCCCCAATCATTATAAGTCACACTCTATCTTTCTTCTATAACTTATTCCATAATAATTTACAATTAAGAGATGGTATCATCCATCCTATACAATTTAATCATAGGATATAATATTATAGATTTACACCATATTATACATAGAATATTTCAATTAAAATTAATTTAACCTATTAACTAAAATAAGAGTCTTCAAGTACCCAGAGTGAGCTCCAAGAAATGTGAACCATGAAAGGCCAATGAGAGGTAGCTACCACCTTACCTATGACATCACCATATACATAGAGATGTCCTTGCATCCTAATCAACACCATATCTAGGAGAACTATTAGGGATCCGAAAAACAAGAGATACTTCAACCAAGGATGAAAATTAAGGTATTACACACAAACATAAGAAACCACTATGAGGGAGGGAGAGAGATGGAAAGTTTCCCACACAAGCAATTCAACCCAAATCAATCTCCCAAGATACTTTCAAGGAGGTAGCTCAAACCCAACTCATTCAAATATCATAAATGAATAAAAAGGAGAGCAAAAGCACATGACCCAACATGAATAATGAACAACCATATAGCATAATCAAGAGTGTTTCAACTCAAGAGATATAGGTGTCATTTACTAAATAAAACTACTATTATTTTTGCATAGGAGTCAGCGTACAAGAATGTATTCTTCTAATTTCAAGAGGGTTGTGATGTTTTATAATGAGCATCCTCCAACAAGAATCCATCCAATATAAATAACTAAATTACAAAACTATCCAATCCATTACAAGTGCATAGATCAATCATTACAAACACAAATAGAAGTAGTGCAAAGGTAAGGTAGTTTTAAGTCCATTAGTTGTTATAGCCTTCAATTTGTGTAATCAAAATGAGTTTTAGTTTAGGTTTGATTTTCCATGCAATTACTCATTTTTCTATGGTTTGGGGGTTTTCAACACTTAATCATTAACTACCTTGATGTTGTTGGTTTTAGGACAGATAACTGAGAGGGGGGGGGTGAATCAATTGTCACAAAAATTTCTTTTCTTTAAACACTTAAATCCTTCTTATATTTCTACATCATAATAATGATTCAATCATGGAAGCACAATGCAATAACTCAAGAGCAGAAACACATTAACACATATGACACCAAGATTTTAACGTGGAAAACTAGGTTAAGGGAAAAACCATGGGGTGACTAACCCAAGATTGTATTCTCTGTTAAAAGAATAAGAAGAACAAAATGGCACTTGGCAATTAGGGCTCACTACCCAAGCACACTGCTCACAAGAGGCCCACTGCCTACAGGAGACACACTATCTACAGAATAATGGATATTACATACTTGAACTGGAGATTAACATCTTCACCATGCTTGAGTCAGTTCCATTTAAGCTCAACACTTCTACTCTGCTTTTCGCTCTTCTCCTCTCTACCACTTTCTCATCTCGACAAGGATATTTTGAAATGACTTCACAACTCTTATTTATACAAGACATCAACTTTGGAATGATCATCAAAGTCGGCACAACATATTCTATTATAGAGAAATTACAAAGATACAACTTGATTTGTTACAAGAACTTCATGCGTATCACCACACTGTCAGCCACACATATCTGGGACTTCAAACTTCTTTGAGGAACACGCCATGCTTTGCAGAACATCTTCAAGATCATCTGCAAGATGTGTAAAACATCCGGTCAACCATGATTAGGAAGAACACCATCATTCAAGAGTAAATATTTAATTACGAGCTCAATATTCAATGTGGACCGCCAACACGAACTGGACACAATCTAGAGATCCCCACAAGCTTGCCTGAATCACCAGGAACATCCACACCACTTCTTCTTACTGAAATCATTCACATCTTCGTCTGAAACCTCAAGAAAATAGTCTGTCATCACTATCACATTAGAATAAATGCTTGCAGACCACCACACCATGAACCAATTGAGTTGTCAATTCACATTGGCTTCCTAAACATTCCACCAAATCTGCAGAACAAGATATTACATTTCTGGATCTCACCGGACCTATTTGTGTCACTCTGTCACCTCTGAACATCTGCCAGAACTAGTTTTACTCATATGGCCATAACTTCTCCAAATCTTCATGCGGACCTCTCAAATCTTGACTGGATCATCTTTAGACACATATCTACAAACCCTTTGATGCGCATTCTTTGATCTTCATCTTAGCTTGGATCTTCACTTCATAGAGCTATATTGTCTTCATTGTTCTTCTCTATTTCTGATAGGACTAATTTTCTCAATATCCTCAGCACATAGCTCACCCAATCCTTGACATTAATGCAATGGAAATATGTTGACATCAATGACAACACCAGTTAGGCCCATACTTGCAACAATCTCCCCCTTTGTCATTGATGGCAACATATGATGTGAAAAACTATTTTAACCATCAAGACAAGAACATCATCTCACTAACTAACATAGCTCCCCCTATCAACATCAATCATTCATATGTATTCTCTTTCTTTATTGCTCCCCTTTTGATTAGCAACCACTTTTGTTTTTCACATGTCTTCTCTCCCCCTTTGACATCAATGGCAAAGGGCACATACTTGCATCAATCAAAATCATATAGACAGCTCCCCTGAGTAGCAGCTTCCTATCATCAATCCGGACCACAAGATATGACGTGAGATCCACTGGACTGATGCACATCAGTGCACCTTAATTCAGAACCAGAGGGGTAATAACCCCTAACTTCTCCCTGAGATACTCAAAAGAGTCCTTAGGTAGAGGTTTAGTAAAAATGTTTGCAATCTGATCCTTAGAGGGCACAAACTCTAATCTGACTTTATTCTTGTTCACCTGCTCTCTCAAAAAGTGAAACTTGATGGATATATGTTTTGTCTTTGAATGCAACACTAGATTTTTTTATATGTTTATTGCACTTGAGTTATCACAGAAGATTGTGATAGGTTCCTCATATTCCACTCTGATGTCTCTTAACATTTGCTTCATCCACAATATTTGAGTGCAACTACCTGCTGCTACAATATATTTTGCTTCTGCAGTGGACAGAGATATTGCCTCTTGTTTCTTACTCAGCCAAGAAACCAATCTTTTC